>JBAIZL010000004.1:169034731-169244731 GCA_036971475.1 Prosapia bicincta | reverse complement strand
TTGTAAACATATTTTATTAGATAATTATTTTCCTGAAGATGCTTGTACTATTTTATCGGCGAAAAGCTTTGAATAAATATATTCATTAAAAGTATTCTTGTTTTTGAAATATTTTTAATTTATTAACTAAATTACAAGAAAACATATCACCATATTAAATATATATATATATATATATATATATATATATATATATATATATATATATATATATTTAATGAAATGGAACAATATATATTTAAATAATCATGATTCTGATTAATACCTGAATAAGCAGTTCATTTAAATTAATATAAATTGTTACAGAAATATGAAATTGAAATAACTAATTATTCAAAAATTTTCTCTGCTATTAATTATATTTAGGATTATTTATTTACATACACGTGAAACGCCAAGTACGTTTCGTTTTTGTAAAAAATAATACGTTCAAACACGTTTAGATTATTGGTGTTATCATAGGAAACTACATGAGACTTGAAGTAAGAAAGCACAACTGAACAACTATTAAAGGTAATTTAATGATTTTACTTAACCAGTAGGCAAAGTAAGTTTCTTGATGCAGACATCTAATCTGTATTTCGTTTCTTGACAAATGCGTTAATCTTTCTGGGGTAATAGCTATGATGTCGGTTTGGGATAAGCCAGATCTCGAACTAAGTGTAAACTGTTCCTTAGGCACCCCCAGGAAAAGAAATCCATGGAGTAAAGCCTGGATTTGTGGGGACCAAGGAATAGGCACAGCTCTGCCAACCGAACCACTGGATATCTGGTGTCAAAGGCGTTGATTAAAACTAGACGATAAACTTTTTTTCTGTATAATGATAATGTAAATCATCAATTAATCTTTGTTAGGGCTTGAGTTACACTTATTTACAATCTCGTTAATATTGACGGAGACCATGTATAAATGCAATATATTTTGAGAAGTATATTTTTAATAATCCAATGAAATTAGTACTTACTACTTACTAGCGGCAGGTTAGTTACTACCTACCCGTGGCAGGTTAGCATTTTATAGAGGCGTGCGATCTCTCTGTAGTCTTCTTCTTCGTCCACTGGGCTGGCTGCTAGGGTAGGTGGGCTGAGTACATCCTGGGGTGTTGGCACAGCGTACACGCCGCATCTGCGCTAATTAGTTATAAAACCTAATTAAATTCATATTCGGCAATAATAATTTTCACATTTTATTTTTAGTTTAATTAACTGACAAGCACGTTTCCTTTTTGATTAGAAAAATTATCTTAAGGATTGAATTTATTTACACTAAATACCTTTAGCCAAATTTCAAATAAAAATTATTTAAAAGCTAGTATAATTGGAAATAATTTTTCTTGTAGGCCTGTTATTCACAATAAATATAGCCAACCTAACCATTTTTAACTCTAAATATTAAATTTCTGTAATGTCTTATTCCATAAACAATTAAAAGCCTCTGTCATTCATATGAAATTGTGTACAAAACTGGCGATGTAGTTGTGCTGTATCTGACACATCGTAATCAAAATTTGTCACTAACATAAAAGCTGAAATAAATTTGTATTTAATCTAGAATATTTACACAAATGTTTAAGAATTCACCTAACCTAGAAATAATTTTTACATAAATATGAATATGTACAAGTCTCAAATTTATTTTTTGTTGACAAAGTAGTTTATAGTTATTAATTAATTAAAAATTCAATAATTATTGTTACAAATTAATTGACAAATGCATAATATTCTATTTACTATATTATTATAAACAAATGAAAGCATTATTATATTCCAAAATATCAGCATTGAAATATATTGTCTTGAGACAGACGCACATGATATATTAAATCAAACCCTGTGACCTTTCACCTTTCTAGACCCATTCCCAATCCTTGCTGGAATAACTTTCGGACTTGAATCATTTTTAAATTGTTTTTATATTGCTCTATATCTTGACTGATTTGTATATTTTAAAAACTCTTTCATTCTAATTTTAACCAACATTATCTTATACGCTTGTAGTTATTTATTGAAAAATTAAAATAGTTTTATAAAATATTTCCATTTATATTTAAAGTTCAGACTTCAGACCTCTTGTAAGATATGTCGTTTTGTGATATTTCAAATTGATATTATATTAAGAATTCTTTCATAACAAAAAACATATACTCTCACTTTCCCTCTCTCCTCTCTCTTTCCTGCACACACACACAGACACACACACACACACACACACACACACACACACACACACACACACACACACACACACACACACACACACACACACACACACACACACACACACACACACACACACACACACACACACACACACACACACACACACACACACACACACACACACACACACACACACACACACACACACACACACACACACACACACACACACACACACACACACACACACACACACACACACACACACACACACACACACACACACACACACACACACACACACACACACACACACACACATACACACACACACACACACACACACACACACACACACACACACACACACACACACACACACACACTCACACACTCACAGTCACACAGATTCACACACACACACACACACGCGCGCGCGCGCGAGCGCGCTCACGAACGTTCATACGTACAAACGTTCACGTACAACCAAGCACGGGCGAAAAATGTACACACACAACCAACAAACGGGTGCCCGTATCAACATACAGACAATAAACAATAATCATTAAGCAATACATATTTTAGTTTAAAATTTATATAAATATGTAATATATATATATATATATATATATATATATATATATATATATATATTGAATAATAAACGACAAATAAAATATATAAGCGGTAACAAGAATACATATTATAGTATATATATATATATATATATATATATATATATATATATATATATATATATATGTATATTGAACAATAAACCGTAAATAAAATACGTAAACTGTAAACATTTATTTTTAAAAACAAAATTAATCCATACAGATTTTAGTTTCGCCTTAGTGCTCTTTATTATGAAACCTAAAATGTTTCCCTCTATTTTTGGCTGTAAGATGATTACGTTTAGTCCGGATACTGTAAACAGATCTGTTTATGTACTACAGCTAGACACCATTATGGCAATAACACATTCCTCATAGATCACAAATTTTGCCGTCACACATCGCGTTACTTGGAATAAACTGTGGCTAAATAATAATCAATAATACTCAAAATCGTTTAACGATGATTATATTTATTTTATCTTTAAGGTTAAGCACTAATATTTACGGATGAAATAATAACATATCTGGTTAGATGTCTGTAAGTATTACCAGATCCCTATAGCTCTACTTATATTCCTCTGTAAGCCATTCATTACTTACTTTCCTCTATACTACTTTGACCTCTGTATGCCATTCATTACTTACTTTCCTCTATACTACTTTGACCTCTGTAAGCCATTCATTACTTACTTTCCTCTATACTACTTGGACCTCTGTAAGCCATTCATTACTTACTTTCCTCTATACTACTTTGACCTCTGTAAGCCATTCATTTAAACCCATGAACAAAACTTTTAAAAATATTTTCCAAATGATAAGGAAATTATAAACTTTCAGAGGTAAATTTAATTTTACAAGCTATACGATAATCTTAAGAATATCGCGTTTAATTGAAGGAGCGATAACATATTCCGTTGCGTCTTAAAGCAAATTTGTGTATTATTCAAAGTGGAAGTGCAATAAGTATAGGCTTGTTAACAGTGGAATTACATAGCAAATTTATTGGCGTTGTATTGGTAGCTTTGTAGTTAGTCAAAGGTTGGCAACATTGACGCGATAAGAGAGAAACAACCCTGTCAGTGAGTGATGGGCGCATTCTATCGCCATTCCTCAACAACTAAACACCATTTACACTTTTAACTTCTGCTTTCTTGCGTGGACGTGGCTTGCCTTTTTAAAAACAGTTTCATAAAGTTTAAGTTTTACGGTTACGTATTTTATTTTTCATTTGTGCGCTGCTCAGTGACAAAGTTTTGTGATTACTGATAACAGTTTAGTTTCTGGAGGGTGATAATTTTTTTGTTTGTTTGTGTTTACGTTTGAAGGTTTGTTTTTGTAAATGAGTTTGCAAGTAATTAGATACTACGAAAGTCACCAACACTCTTTTAGTGTCCGTAATTAGAAATCCGGCTGCAAATAGCACCGGTTGTTACCGCTTGATAAAGTTTATTTTTAAAGCGTAATTTAGAGGTTATAAGTTATAATATTGAATACAGTTAATTTTTTTTAGCTCGTATTGAATTTTTAAAGTTACTGTAATTGATATTTTCTATAATTTTGTTTTTCTACAAGTTGTTAATTTTTTAACAAGAAATTAATTTGTAAACATTGATATAGAGACTAGTTTTAAACACTAATAAAATATTAAAAAATGAAACGCAGTTATAAAAATAAATCTAATAATTGATAGTCAAGGCTTAAGCCAAATCAAAATTTTTGCAAAAGCATCTACACAAGAAAAGAATATTTTAGTCTTTTAGTATATATCTTGGGCAAGTTATTAATTTTTTGAAGATTTATTTTTGTTTGTATATAATGTTCATTTTACAATAGGCGTTTACTTGCACATTCAAATATACTCTTGGTTTATATTTATGTATTTTTAATAGCTGTTTTGCCTTATTAAATTTTAGTGGAAATTTTCATATTTTATTAATATAGGTAGGATAGCAATTATGCCTTTTATTATTAATTTAATAAAAAATAATTCTATTGATTCCAAATAAATGTTCCGCAAATATAGTATATAATATAAATCAAAGTACATATAACAAAACCATAAGCAAATATTTAACAGTTCAATATGAAGACGTTTAGATTACTAAACATACCTTTAAACAACTAAAAACATAATATTTAGTATTTAAGTTTATGTGATTCCAATATATCCATAGTAGGCGGACATAATAATAAAATAATATTTTTATTTTAGGTTTCATATATTGTTTGTTTTTAAAAACCATTTAGCTTTTTCTTAAAAAATATATGAATTTGTAATAGAGAGAGAAAGGCAGAGACAGAGATGTGTTATAGTGAATCTGTGGTGTCATGATGTTTTGTTTAGAGAGATCATGTTTTATTATTGGAATAAAGGGATACATTGAAAGTATCTTTTATCGTTTAGTATGCGTTGTGGTTAGTTTTTCTGATGTTTGTATACTCCGACATTTTCTCTTGTGATGAAGTGTAGTCTTTCTACGCTTGTGTCAATATTGTTGTGAAAGTATATATATATATATATATATATATATATATATATGTGTGTGTGTGTGTGTGTGTGTGTGTGTGTGTGTGTGCGTGTGTGTCTGTGTGTCTGTGTTGTGTGTGTGTGTGTGTGTGTGTGTGTGTGTGTGTTGGTTGTGTGTGTGTGTGTGTGTGGTTTGTGTGTGTGTGTGTGTGTGTGTGTGTTTATTTGTGTGTTTGTGTGTGTCTGTGTGTGTGTGTTTGTGTGATGACAAGTCGATAAAAGCAATAAGCTGAGCACAAAACATATGAACTATACCAACACCACAAAAATCAATCACAATACATACTAAACGATAAAACACACTCACAATGTAACACTATAATCCAATACATAAACTACAAAATACTTATCTGAGAACAAATCACTGCAGGACAGGACAAATCCACTATAACATAACATACCTAAGCAGGCAATAGTGCGTCTGCTGAGAAATATCACCAAGTAATGGATTTGCCAAGGGGAACTATAAATAAATAAACACAATATTTTAATGCAGAAATCATTGGACAGACGATTGTAATTCTGAAAGCGCTCCATCCACAATCATTTATAATAGTTTTTATAATAATAAACAAACTATTGAGTGGGAGATAATTTAAAAGTGCAAAATATAAGCCCAGTTAGGCACAGATTAATAAGACAAACAGGAACTCTTTTGGGATTTGGTTTTCTTCAATTAACGGATTTACGAGCTAAAATTTTAATATTAAAACTTAAAAATTTTAAAACTCGGCTACAGTTTTATATAATTGTTAGGAATTAGCGTGCTGTATTATTTTTTAAATAATCCAATTAAAATAAAAAGGTAATTTACATTTACAGATATATGTGACGAAAACGTGATAGATTTGATCAAGTATAATTCAAATTTAAAGTATTTATCGTGAAATTATTTTTCACGTAGTGCTCAAGTGGGTAGAGCACGTGAGCAAGAAACCAAAGGTTGTGGGTTCAATTCTCCATAGCGCCAAATAATTTTGTGTGTATTTCGAGCCCCGGGTGGTCTCAGCCTCAGAAAATTAATGGCTAGAGCGATAACGGGTTGTGGAAGCACGTTACCTCCCATGTACACCTTACGGCCCAAGGAAGGCAACTCACCTGTCCTTTTGCACCATGACTCAGGGTATTTCACTTATTTGACGTGCATGCAAGTTCTAATTTTTCGTGTCACCGTAGGATAAATATCAACAGTAAGCTAACAGGTAATAGTTATCTGTAACATCTATCTCGAAATAAGTGAATATTTATTCTTTGTTTTTATTTTTTTTTTTTTAACGGAATATCTTTATTAACAGATTCCTTTACTTACTTTCCTTGCAAACTACGAGTTATGAACTAATGTCTTTTATTTGTTATGCGTTGGCCTATAGGTTGGCTACATCTATTATTTGCATCGTTGAAGCATTCCAAACACACTTTACGCGAAGAACAGCTGACGTGCATAATTGAAGCGTTGCCTATGCGACGGCTGTGTATAACGGTGACGAGACAGCACAAAATAATTAATGACGTCACAGTGTCTGTAATTGTTTCACAAATTTTCTCAGGGGTCTATATCGTATGAATGATTTTCAGTTGACGGTAGTTGGATCCATGTTTTGCTCTTTTTATTGCATATTTGAAGTCCCGAATAAAATTCCTGTTGAATTATTTTATTTCTAATCTAATTTGGTAGGACAGATATTTTTTAAGAAAATTTACCACCTATTCCATAAATATTAGAACCTATTCACGTTCGATTATTAAATCACTAAAACTTTAAACATCAAGAGACCTATGTTTAAAACTTAATATGCTCTCCAAAGTGCGTAACGTGTTTTTATTATGTTCTACAAAATCGAAGTTTTTATTCTTATTTAAAAAGCAAAACATAAAAATAAAAGTATATGTGGTTTTAAACGTGAAGTAACACAATATTTTTCTGTGTAATATAAAAACACGAAACTTAACAACAAGTGCAGGCGTTACTAATTTTAAATATATATATATATATATATATATATATATATATATATATATATATTATCTTATACATATAGTATATTACTTATAGGATGTTGCATATAGGATGATACGTATAGGATGTAGGATGTTATATATTGGATGGTCCATATACGATGATACATTTAGAATGTTAGATATAGGATATAGGAAGAGTATGATATCACATTTACGATGTTAAAATAGATTGTTACGTATAGGTTTTTACATATAGGAGGAAATATATATATATAGTACGACATATGTAAGATGTTGATATACCATACACAAAATAGTCAATAGCAATAACATTTTACCTAAACCGAAAGCTTTTGTTAAATCTGTTTAAAACGGATTTATGAAATTGAAGAAACCTAGGTAGTTTTTGCAAATTGCACAGTAGATAAAGCAACAAGCCAGACATTAATTCGTTCCAGACCTAAACGAATTGAATTAAACACACTTTAATAGTATTTGTGAATACTGCCCTTTACATTATTACTTAGCAGGACTCCAAATTTCATACAATTCGAAAACGGTATATACAGATTTGATTAGTATGCTAGCATAAAGTAAGGTGTATATGACAACCAGAATAGAGAAAGTGTAACATCACAGTATATAATGTAGGGGATGAAACTGACTGGATTATCTAACCCATATGCACACTCTAGAAGGATATCCGTGAACTATAGAAGAGTTTAGCCAGATCTGTCTAAACAAGTTTGGCACACATCCAAAAAGGGTCAATGTATATTTCCCCTATATTTCCTTTCGTCACACTGCCAAACTACCTGTTACTTACAAATGAATAAATTGGATTTGTTAATGTTAGTTATATGAATAATAGGCTGCATTATAATATTGCCGAAGAAACTTTAGATACTCCTAATATGTAAATAGTTCCCTAAGGCGATCATAAATATCTTCAAAGCTTTTAAGGAATGGAAAACCAATTAGTAATAAATAATAAATCTAAAAAAAGTTGTTATTTAAAAAATATTTATATATTTGTAGTTTTATTTAGTACGATTATCTATTTTATTACTAATTTGCAATAGTGGTATAATCAAGGATTTAAATAAAATTAAACTATTTGAATCTAATGGAATGGTAAACTTATACCATTTCATATAATATAGAAAATAGTATTTGCATGTATGTAGGCCTACCGTAAATTTAAACAACCTAGGCCTATACAGTTTATTTTTTATATTAGCCTCGACTTACTTCTTGTATTGGAGTAATTAGACACGGTTATTGCTCCTAAATCAAGACTACAGAATTACATAATTTAATTTAATAGCTACGACTACTTTATATCGACCAATCCACCAAGACCTAATTGTCCTTCATATAACAGCGTGTTTTGTAAAGAAGCCTGTTTCAAATGGCTTTTGTAATTTTAAGTAGTAGTATTTTCTATTTTCTGAAGTGTAACCCAGAGCAATTGCAATAGGATACTTGGTGCTCATAAAGTATTGCGTGTCTCAGCCAGTAACTACAAACCGACTCATTGTGTGACGTAACCGAAGCGTAAACCAATATTGAATACCGGCACCATTGCTCTAATTGAGTTATATAAAGTGTATCCACTGTAAGGCTGCAGACTCGAGGGGCATCCCTCGGGAACAGTTTGGAAACAAGATGGCGGCTCCAGAACTTGATCCGCTAATAACTATCCACAGTGTTTGCAGGGTAAGATGAAATTAGAAAGTCACACTTGGCACGATCGGCCGGATGTAGAATGCGGATATTATCATTAGAAACCGGATGTTTATTGAACATTGTTTTAAAAAACAGATAACTTTGATATAGTTTTATTGGGTTTCTTATTTAGTTTTTTAACAGTAAAATTGAGAATCTGTGTTGACGCACATTTCAGCATTTCAGCATTTTAGTGGACGTATTATGTTTCTTGTGTTATATATTAAACCAATGGTAGATCACTGTCACAGCTGTGTATCGGAGAGAAGATGGTTTGATACATTGCGTCTAAGAATAATTCAAAAAGTGAAAGAAAATACTGCATCGCGGCAAGGTGTGATATAGTTTTACAAAAGTTGTTCGCTAATGTGGATGACTACAGGATGAGCGAGAGAGGCTCTTCGTGTTCACCGCCTCCTTCTGTGCCTCAAGTGACTGCTTCTGCGGCCCCAAACCCGATACCAGAGAGCGAAATGGATGCCTTACTCCTTGGCCGCATTCAGGTATGCCAAAATACTCGTATATGTGAAACTTTGAGATTTAGTAGTGCATGGTGCACCTTGCAGTACTTATATTTCCTTGAAATGTCTTCACCTCCATGTAATATCTTCATATTCTTGTAATATCTTTGTTTTCCTGTTATACCTCTATTTCCTTGTATTAAATCCATTTCCGTACATTATCCTAATTTCTTTGTAATAATTCCATTTCCTTGTTATATTTTCGTTTCCCTGAAATACCTCTATTTCCTTGTATTAAATCCATTTCCTAAGAATATGTTTATCTTCTTTTAATATTTTCGTTTTGTTTTACCTTCATCTTACTGCAATATCTTCATTTTCTTGTAATATTTTCATTCTCTTCAATCTTCGTTTTCCTGTAATAAGCTATCTTAATTTCCTTATAAAATCTTTATCTCAATCTCATTTCCCTGTATAATCTTCATTTCCTTGTATTAAATCCATTTCTTAAAAATATCTCTCTCTTCTTGTAATATTTTCATTTCGTTTTACCTTTATCTCCCTTTATCTTACCAATATCATCATCTTCTTGTAACATATTTGTCTCCATGCGATATCTTCATTTCCTTGTAATATATTCGTATTCATGTAATACCTCCATTTCCTTGTCATTAATCCATTTCCTAAAAATATCTTTATCTTCTTGTAATACTTTGATTTCGTTTTACCTTTGTCTCCCTGCAATATCATCATCTTCTTGTAACATATTTGTATCCCTGCAATATCTTCATTTCCTTGTAATATATTCGTATTCATGTAATACCTCCATTTCCTTGTCATTAATCCATTTCCTAAAAATATCTTTATCTTCTTGTAATACTTTGATTTCGTTTTACCTTTGTCTCCCTGCAATATCATCATCTTCTTGTAACATATTTGTCTCCCTGCGATATCTTCATTTCCTTGTAATATATTTGTGTTCATGTAATATCATCATTTTCCTGTTATTTTGCTACACAGAGGTATAACCACTCAATAACTGTATAACTGACTAGAATAGTTAATGAGTTTGTCGAAGTTTAAATTGTTTTCACGTTTACAAAATGAATGGGGTTTCTTTGAGGTAGGGGATATCTGATGGTAACAACTGATTTAGGTAGGAACAAATCAAACCTTTTAGAGTATCAAAAAGGTTTTGAGATAGAAGCGTACACGTTATGTAGTAAAGTCGTATTGTAGGAGGTTTCCATGTAGTTACTAGAGACACTCCTTAAAGTAATATTACAAGGAAATCGATCTCCTATAAGTGTTCTAGAAAGAGTAAATATATTTGCTAACACTGTTACTTGACGCCGAAGTCTGCACACTTTAAGGTATAACTCGATTTTCCAATCGACTTGCGCCTGAGCTAACAAGATTGTAGGCTTCCTAAATTAAATAAGATATTGATTTTATACGTACGGGCAAAGACCTTGTGTTTATTTTTTAAAAAGTGAGTACGTTGATTTCTAATAGCACTAATAACAAATTTTAAAAGATAGCACCAAGAAAACAAACGGTTGATTATATATAACATTAATAATTTCCACAAACTCTCAACGTTTCGACAGTTACTCGTAGTCATAAGGATCAATATGTAAAATTTACATCGTGTCATCCTTGCATGTAAATTTAGCCTTGTGTTACTTGGTTAAATGTTAGGTAGATCCCTCATTTAGGCAATCAATTTAAGTATATTGCTTTTAAAATTTAAAGGATTATCTTAAAGTTATTCGTATTATTGGTAAATTATACTTTATTATACTATTGATAACTTCATTATTGTATCTTGGTCATCAATGTTTGTTTTTCGTAATCTATTTATTGTGGGTCTATTGTAGTTAAGTCAAATGGGTTGATGTCATTTATTTTTATATATCTTGTTTTTCGAAAAATAGTTGTTTTTAAAATTGTTTTATTTCTTATTAGGTTTATTTCTCTTCTTAAATATGTAATATAATTACTCTTTTTGAATACTCACTATGTTTTTGTCAATGTCAGTTTCATTATGTGCAACTGTATATTACAAACAGCTATAGACCGTCACACTTTCGCCAACACATTTCAAGTGTTTTTTAAAAAATATTTTCAATTTAAAACATTTTATGTTGTTATTTATGAAATTTTATTTATAATAAATTATTTACAATATTTGTTAAAGTTGTTTTTTCGAAAATATAATCTCACTGACATGTTCTAAGACTGAAGAAAGCAGCAAACTGTCGACAAGTCATCAGTATATTGAAATATAACATAATTCAATTATTTATCAACCGCTTTTTTCTGGATTTTAAAACTCGTGAACGAATAGAAAAACATTGAAAAGATAGCACTAACCCATCCAAATACTTGGAATAAATTAAGAAGCAGTTACAGTAGAATGTGTGCATCCCCCGCGAGGGTTCGTAGAAAGTTCACTGCTACACAGCCTGCATTGTTGTGACTCGAAGTTCTGTTTATTGGCATTAGGTATCACAGTAGTAACTAGAGAAATAAAGTTCTCTTACTAACCCCGGAAGGACGAATGTACTCCCATTAGGCTTCCAAATCATAAAGATTCGGCTGTTTTAACTTTATACAGGTTTGCAGTAATTTTAGATGGGACTGTAGTGGAACCTACAGAAAGTATATACGACTAATCCATACCAGTCGGACTTTAGTAATTATATGTATTATCTATAATTAATTTTGCTTCTAGTAGTTTTAGTTGAAAACCTCAGAAACCTCACTTGTACTTAAGAATTATTACAGTTACGTTGTAGTAATTTGAGATGGGACTGTAGTGGAACCTACAGAAAGTATATACGACTAATCCATACCAGTCGGACTTTAGTAATTATATGTATTATCTATAATTAATTTTGCTTCTAGTAGTTTTAGTTGAAAACCTCAGAAACCTCACTTGTACTTAAGAATTATTACAGTTACGTTGTAGTAATTTGAGATGGGACTGTAGTGGAACCTACAGAAAGTATATACGACTAATCCATACCAGTCGGACTTTAGTAATTATATGTATTATCTATAATTAATTTTGCTTCTAGTAGTTTTAGTTGAAAACCTCAGAAACCTCACTTGTACTTAAGAATTATTACAGTTACGTTGTAGTAATTTGAGATGGGACTGTAGTGGAACCTACAGCAAGTATATACGACTAATCCATAGCAGTCGGACTTTAATAATTATATGTAATATCTGTAATTAATTTTGCTTCTAGTAGTTTTAGTTGAAAACCTATCAGAAACCTTACTTTTACTTAAGAACTATTACAGTTACGTTGTAGTAATTTGAGATGGGACTGTAGTGGAATCTACAGCAAGTATATACGACTAATCCATAGCAGTCGGACGTTAGTAATTATATGTAATATCTATAATTAATTTTGCTTCTAGTAGTTTTAGCTGAAAACCTATCAGAAACTGTACTTTTATATAAGAACAATTACAGTTACGTTGTAGTAATTTTAGATGGGACTGTAAGGGAATCTACAGAAAGTATATACGACTAATCCATAGCAGTCGGACGTTAGTAATTATATGTAATATCTATAATTAATTTTGCTTCTAGTAGTTTTAGTTGAAAACCTATCAGAAACTGTACTTTTATATAAGAACAATTACAGTTACGTTGTAGTAATTTTAGATGGGACTGTAGTGGAATCTACAGCAAGTATATACGACTAATCCATACCAGTCGGACTTTAGTAATATCTATAATTAATTTTGCTTCTAGTAGTTTTAGTTGAAAACCTCAGAAACCTCACTTGTACTTAAGAATTATTACAGTTACGTTGTAGTAATTTGAGATGGGACTGTAGTGGAATCTACAGCAAGTATATACGACTAATCCATAGCAGTCGGACGTTAGTAATTATATGTAATATCTATAATTAATTTTGCTTCTAGTAGTTTTAGTTGAAAACCTATCAGAAACTGTACTTTTATATAAGAACAATTACAGTTACGTTGTAGTAATTTGAGATGGTACTGTAGTGGAATCTACAGAAAGTATATACGACTAATCCATACCAGTCGGACTTTAGTAATATCTATAATTAATTTTGCTTCTAGTAGTTTTGGTTGAAAACTTATCAGAAACCTTACTTTTACTTAAGAATTATTAAAGTTACGTTGTAGTAATTTGAGATGGGACTGTAGTGGAATCTACAGCAAGTATATACGACTAATCCATACCAGTCGGACTTTAGTAATATCTATAATTAATTTTGCTTCTAGTAGTTTTAGTTGAAAACTTATCAGAAACCTTACTTTTACTTAAGAATTATTAAAGTTACGTTGTAGTAATTTGAGATGGGACTGTAGTGGAATCTACAGCAAGTATATACGACTAATCCATACCAGTCGGACTTTAGTAATATCTATAATTAATTTTGCTTCTAGTAGTTTTAGTTGAAAACCTATCAGAAACTGTACTTTTATATAAGAACTATTACAGTTACGTTGTAGTAATTTGAGATGGGACTGTAGTGGAATCTACAGCAAGTATATACGACTAATCCATACCAGTCGGACTTTAGTAATATCTATAATTAATTTTGCTTCTAGTAGTTTTAGTTGAAAACCTATCAGAAACTGTACTTTTATATAAGAACAATTACAGTTACGTTGTAGTAATTTTAGATGGGACTGTAAGGGAATCTACAGAAAGTATATACGACTAATCCATACCAGTCGGACTTCAGTAATATCTATAATTAATTTTGCTTCTAGTAGTTTTAGCTGAAAACCTATCAGAAACTGTACTTTTATATAAGAACAATTACAGTTACGTTGTAGTAATTTTAGATGGGACTGTAAGGGTATCTACAGAAAGTATATACGACTAATCCATACCAGTCGGACTTCAGTAATTATATGTAATATCTATAATTAATTTTGCCTCCAGTAGTTTTAATTGAAAATCTATCAGAAACCTTACTTTTACTTAAGAACTATTACAGTTACGTTTTTGTGTTTACTGTATTTAGAATTATATAATAATTCAATTTAGATATTAGATGAAAATAAATTTCACCGTTAAAAATAAAATATGAGTATTGCAGTAAATTGAAATTAATAAATTAAATTTTATATTAAATTTTGTGGATAGTTACGTAGTTTTAATTTTATCGTAAATGCTGTTATGTTCAATGTATTTTCGTTCTGAAAGACTCGCCGACGCCATGTATAGGAAGATCAACGAAGAATAACTGCTCAGATCAGACACGCTTGTGAATGTAATGCAATGTAACTATAAACATATGTCTTGTCTCCTTTATAAGAGTAAAGCGTTTGTCTCCACGCCGATATGGATCAACGCTCAGCTATGTGGCGCTAAATAAATGTTATTAGACGCGTTAAATATTCAGAGGGCCAAACTATGCTACAGTTGTTAGTTCACTGTCACTCAACTAGGAGTAATACCTGTATTTACCAGCCAAAGCTAAGGGCGGCTTGACAAGGACGATATTTTGCAAATATCGGAAGCGCAACTTGCATGTCGACCCTTATCGTGACTAATTATAACGTGCCGTGACGAGTTTAGGAAATTATGAAGTACAAACCCTCTCGTCTGTTTCTTTGAGGCCCCTTTCACTTGTTAAATTAACTTAATTAGTTATTCATCCTTCTTTAAATTCTGCACAAAGCTCTTCTAACTTAACCTCATCTTCAACCTTTAAACTTCTTTAGATTTGTACCCGATAATTTGTATGTTTTCATGCATAAAAAGTCATTAAAGTTGTATTTAGTAAAGATCCTATGATATTAAATTGACATTCTAAATCATAACTAATATAGAAAATCAGCTATTGTGGGGAAGATAAACTTTTCCAAATTTCAAATCAATATATATTTTTCTTTAATAAATACTATTTCAATAACTAGAAGTAAAACGATTCACAATGTTGAGTTCTCGTTGAGCAATAGGTACTGGTAGTTAATGAATGGTTTTGTTGTTCTGGAAGATACTAGGTATTGGCGGTTAGTGGAGGGTTTTGTTGTTAGTTCTGGAAGATACAGGGTATTGGCAGTTAGTGGCGGGTTTTGTTGTTAGTTCAGGAAGATACAAGGTATTGGCAGTTAGTGGAGGGTTATGTTGTTAGTTCTGGAAGATACAGGGTATTGGCAGTAATTGGCGGGTTTTGATGTTAATTCTGGAAGATACAGGGTATTGGCAGTTAGTGACTGACATTATAGTTAGTGAAAAAAAAGTTTTATTTTTCTAATTGTTCAATTGTTGTTGTTTAAATAGTTTATATTAAGTAAATACATGTTATTTACCAAAGGATGACATTTTCTCCTTAGGCATGTCATTTCCTCCTTTTTCCGTCGCTATTCAACACAGCCCAAATTCACGTAATAAAACAAAAAAGACTTAGAAAAATAAGAAGTAACACGCATCAAATGTCGCCACAATTGTAAACTAGTTGAATAACGTTTATATTGCATCGTCAATGGTATTCTGCTATTAGTTTATATATTACCGCTATAAAAGTAATAAAATTAAAAATGGACGAATCGGATCTTAGCCCCCGTTGCAACCCTGCTCACACGAGGCCTTACTTCCTTCCTAGTTTCCGCATGTTTACGTCCTTATCTTTTTTGTACATGTTAATTATCTTTCACTTGGCTTGTTCTTAGAAAGAAATGTCACTGCGGCAGAATACACGCAGACATACTCACACGAACACACACACACACACACATATGCATATATGTATATATAATGACACAATTGCTACGAATGTGTTTTCAGCGTACCTGGCAAGTACAATTTAGTAACAGTGACTAAAGTCGAAGGACGCGGCTGCAACGAGATAGAAGTGAGACAGGTCAGTAACCAATAAGTATTCACCTGACTCTGGTATTACATATCGTGCGATGTCGCATCCATATATCCGATAGCGTGACTGTATCCACTGGCATACAAACATAAACCCATCGTCTAGACATACAATCCAGTATTTTTATCGAGCAGGTTCCCCAAACTAGCAATACGTCAGCATTTATCCAAATAGCAAGCTACTATTTATCCAGACTGTATAGCAAATATGTAACAGATTTGGAAATATTTTACTGGTAGAAGAAATCAAATAGCAAATGTAAAAAGTGCGCATGTGCTTGATTATTACAGATGTACAAATATTTTCGTACGTTAAGAGCTGCCGGAACATTACATTTCCCAATGCTGATGTGGTTAATTACTTAGCTGGGCGGTTGCTGAGGGCTCACCTCATATTAACACGTTGGCTTGCAGTAAATTAATAGTTAATTACTACAATAACTCACTTTAGCCTACGATAGTAAAGGTCTTAACACTTAGAAAGTATTAGTGGTTCGTACTGTCATGTGATACTGTCGCTAGTGAATCGTATTGCAGGATGTGACGAAAATATTATGTAGACGTTTCCACTATGTTATTATCTTCAATTTGAAGATGATATTTTATGCTTTTAAAATAGTCATTTGTTGGCATTTTTATATACCTCTATACTATTGTACTATGTAGCACTACAGCCCGGGATGGACTTTGACTTCCTTAACAATGTCCCGTCATGTACTTCTCTGTCTTTAGCCTTCTGTTTCCATGCTGTATCTCCGAGTACCCTTAAATCTTAGTCACGGTCCTGTACCCATCGTTTTCTTAGTCGGCCACCTCTTCTTTTGCCAATCATAGTGTCATGTAAACTCTATTGGCGGGCATTCTTATGATGTAACCCAACCATTCTAAACGTCGTGTTTCAATAAACTGAACCGCTTTTGTATCTTCGTATAAGGAATACAACTCGGCATTAGATCGAAGCTTCCACACATTTGTTTGTAGACGGGGACCGGACCATACATTTTCCTTAAAAGCTTACACTCATTGTCAACTGGTTTTTAATCACTGTGGTTAAAGTCCACGTCTCCCCTCCATACGTTAGGACTGATGAATTACGTTTTTATAGAGTCGTACCTTAGTGGTTTGAGACAATAGCCTACTTATAAAAAGCTTTATATTTACAAAATAGGCTCTATTAGCTGCGATTATTTTTTTTTGGACTTCATTTATTGTTTTGTTTTCATCATTCACTTTTGAGCCTAAATATGTGAAACATTTTACTTTTTCAATGTAATAGCCATTGATATCTATAGTCGTACTGCTACGCCCTGTGCTAGTACTCAAATATTTAGTTTTTCCCTTATTTATGCAGAGACCTATCTTTTTGCTTTCATTATTGATTATATTATAAGTCGCTTTGAGTGATGGAATATTCCTGGCAACCAAGCATATATCATCAGCATGTGCATATATTTGACTGCATGAATGTATATTTCCTGAAACGTTAATCCTCCTCAAAATGCCATGTAAGGCCAGATTGAAGAGGTAAGCAGACAGAGCATCGACTTGTCTCACGCGTCAGAATAGTGAATTCGGGACTCATACTGTCGCCTATGATAACTTTTCCGTCACTATCACACAACGTCATGTTAATAAATCTGATCAACTTGTTTCGTACGTTGAAATCCTTCTAGTTTCGAGTTATATTGCTCTGTTTACACTGACAAAAGCCTGTTGATAGTCAACACCTCTCTAGTAACTGTCTTAAAAGAAATATCTGATCGATAGTCTCCCTTCCTATCGGAAGCAGCACTGATAATCTATTATAATATTTTCAGCAAAGACGTTGAGCTTTTCAAGTATTATAATTGAGGATATTTTATATGCTACCGTGAAACGAGATATTCCACGATAATTACGGCATTCTAATTTGTCGCCCTTTTAAAAAATAGGGCATATCAGACGAGTTCTCTATTTTCTAGGCATGCATTCTCTTTCCCATATGTGTAGGATCAGGGAATATAATTGTAACTGTTTAACGTCACCACAATTTTAAACAAAATCAGGTACAAGTGATTCTCCATCAGGTATTCTATTGATTTTCAGCTTTTCAATCGACTCGAAGAAGTCATCCACGTCCGGTGGCTTAATGTATCGTCGTTTGACAATTCTATTCGGCTTGAGGTATTGTTGTCCGTGTCAATTGTCTGAGCTCCCTCATTATACAGATCACCAAAGTATTCTGCCCACCTTCCCCTCTACTACTCTATCATCTTTATTCTTGCATGAGTCAATTTTAGGCTAGGAACCCCTATTTAGCAGCACCATAGAATTTCCTGGATTCGTTATTAATTCTTAGTTCCTCAATTTGCTCTACTTGCTTTCTTAGAAAGGCTTTTTTCTTTTCACGTATGATTTTTTTTGCTCTTCTACGGCTCAGTTGGTAATCTGAGGTGTTCTGTCTTGTAGCGCGCTGTAACATTATCAATCTATATGCATTTCGTATTCTTAGCGCCTCACGACACTCGTCATCGAACGATTCCTCACCACGCCCTATAAGTTTCTCACCAATCGTATCACTTGCTGTTTCCTAATTACTCCGCTAATTTTGGACCACTTTAATTCTATTCTTGTTCTTCATTTTCAATATCTTCTTTTTTCAACTTTTTTAACATTCTTCTATTGCCCAGTTTTCTAAATCCTTCTAATGTGTCCAGATCTTTAAATTAGTCTACGTTTCAGGATCTTCTTTTATATAATTTCTCTTGCCGCAAGCATGCCAGTCGCTCTTTATATTTAATTTTCTCAAGAAAGTGGTCTGAGTCACAATTTGGGACCCTGGCCGTTTTGACATCAGTCACTGAGTAATAATGGCGTTTTGAAATGAGTACGTGATCAATTTGTGTAAATGTGCCATTTGGTGCTTTCCAAGATCCAATGTTTATTTTTTTTGTGGGAAGCAAGTACTTCTTATTATCATGTTGTTTGCTTCAGAAAATTCACACAAGTGTTTACCATTGTCATTCGTTATATTATGAAGCGAGTAGGTTCCAGCAACAGATTGTGTAAAATTCTCCTTGCCAATTTGGGCGATTAGATCACCAAGTATAGCTTTTGTGTCATATTTGGGGCTATATAGAAGAGCCATTTCTAATTGTTGGTAGAAATGTATTTGTTCATCTTCATCACTGTCTTCAGTTGGTGAATAGACAAAGATCAAAGTTATATTTCTAAATTTTTCCCTCAATCGCATCTTGCATATTCTATCATTAATAGGTTCGAACAGCAATTAACGCTATAGTCTCCTTGTAATCATGTATCCTGTTCCTATTTGTCCAGTTTTTGGTGCTCCACTGTACAGTATGGTATATTCTTTCTTATCAAGATTACCTTGCCTTCCCTATCTAATCTCCTGTAGGGCCACTCCGTCATTGTTAAATTTCAATAGCTGTTCAGCCACTTCAGCCATTTTCCAGGCTGTAACATTGTCCGAACATTTCATGTTGCTAAAAACCGTGTCCGAGTTTTTTTTTGTCTTTTAATCCACCCTTTATTATTACATTGTTTGATTTCGTAACACTACAGTATTTTTTACTATGTTGGGTTGTTGGCCCTACGCTCAACCACTAACTGGGGGGAGGGGCAGGTAATTTTGAATCAGGGTTTCTATCCCCTAGCTTGGTTGGTTTCTTTGCAGCTAAGAGCCCAACCTCCCTTGTTTTTATTTTGTAGTTCACTCTCCTAGTCTTTGGGGTTCCCTCCCAAACCGTTCAAGACAGCACAGGGCAGTGCTTATTTGATGGGGGCACTTACTCGCCATGCCACAACATCGTCAAGGGGTTATGTGGTATTTAATACGTACGATCGTGCCAATGATTGAAAGTCCATCCCTGTTGATGTTGCCACCTCTGGTCCGAAACTGCTTATTTGGAATCCTTATTTGCAGCTAACCTACATATCTGTAGGCCACTCCACTATCTGCCACCTGTGAACCCGCTCAGTAACCGAGGTAAGCCCTGGTATATATATATATATATATATATATATATATATATATATATATATATATATACCTATGTATTGTAACATAAAATTTTTCTTAGTTAGAATGTAGAACTCAAGTCTTAAAACGGTAACAAAGAGTGGCATAGCACAATGGTTCATATATACGACGTTAGCATGCACCTCCACATATTACCGCATTATGTTGCACCGCATTTCTATTAAAATATAGCTACAAATATACGTTTTGTGGAAAACAAAGTCACAACATACACTCAACTATTGGTGAAGTTTCCATTGCGAAAAGTTATTTAATTAAACATTTGTAAATATTTATAAACTTGCCTATAGTAGTTCTTCCTTATATTTGTTGAGGACGGCCGTTTCGGCAGATGTGTCCCATTGTCAACTCAGACCATAACACAGACCGGAGTTGACAATGGGACACATCTCCCGAAACGGCCGTCCTCAACAAATATAAGTAAGTGGTTACTATATGCAAGTTTGTAAATATGTACAAGTGTTTAGTGAAAACTAGTAGCTCACGTGAAGATGGAATCAACAAAAACTAATTGTTTGGTAAAAAAATCTTAGATGTTTACTAAAGATATTTTGTTTATTTTATATATACCCTTTTTATTTCGTTAAAAATTTCAAGTTGTTATTTCATTATACCAGTTTTAAAAACATTTGCTTAAATTTATTTTATATTAATTTCTTATAGTACCTAAATATTTAGTCTAATAATAATAATCAATAAAATACTAAACAAATTAATTATTTAGAATAACGGTTAAAATATATATTTAGGACCATAAAAACTTCATTATATCTATAGAAGAAAATGTAATATTCAGAATTCCGAACAAATTCTATTCATAACCACCTATTTGGTATTTTATCTCCGATTGCTAACTATCTAACTCTAACTAAACCACACGAAAAAAGAAACTGCTGAATCAACCAATCACGTTTCATAGAATTAAGCGGTTTGTGGCACTTTCGTGGTCTTGTTATTATCAATGAGTCCTATTAGAGAGGAGTAACGTAGACAAAACTAGGCTCTACTGTAACGAATGATGCGGAGGGACTTTCTGAACGCTATGTGCACTCGGTTTCAATCCCCGCAGTATAGGTAATAAAACGAAACCGAAACACAGTCTTCATAAGTAGCGTAACAGTGAATATCCAGACAGTATCGTCTAAATGACGACAAGTTTATTACACTGATTTCTAAAACCATTCCTTAATGCTCCTTAATAATAAAACTGCTGACAAATATAAGTCAGTCGGTGTTAGATTTATCGTTTATAAGCGAAAAATAATTATGAAGAGAATAATAACAATTTAATTAATACAGGAAAAAAGGGAGTATCCCACAGTAAACATCCAATTTCCTTAATTAGCTACTTCTTTATTTGAGTCTCGCCTAGGGTTACAAATTGTTTTGTTGATGGGTCAAGCGAAAATCTTCGGGTTGCCATGGTAACGCTGACAGAAACATGGCTTATTTAAAAGGATTATGTTGGACGAGGGTAGATAAAGGACATACTAACCCTTAGGGTTGATAAAAATGTAAAATCATCCCTAATTTATTAAGCAGCAGTAATATTGCTTAATGCCAACGAAATGTCAGTAACTGGTTTATACGTACATAGGAGCATTGTGAACGTTTTATCTGATGAAATACTGACACTGTGGCAGACACAAACACACACACACACACAAACACACACAAATAAACTCTCTCTCTCACACACACACACACACAAACTCTCTCTCTCTCTCTCTCACACCCACACACACACACACACACACACACACACAAACTCACACACACACACACAACACACACACATACACAAACTCACACTCACACACACACACACACACACACACACACACACACACACACACACACACACACACACACACACACACAGACACACACACACACACACACACACACACACACACACACACACAAACACACACACACACACACACACACACAAACTCTCTCTCTCTCTCTCTCTCTCTCACACACACACACACACACACACACACACAAACTCTCTCTCTCTCTCTCTCACACACACACACACAAACTCACACACACAAACTCACACACACACACACACACACACACACAAACTCACACTACCCTACACACACACACATACAACAACACACACACACACACACACACAAACTCACACTCACACACACACACAGACACACACACACACACACACACACACACACACACACACACACACACACACACACACACATACACACACAAGTTAATGGGATTTTTAAAATGTTTAATAGTAAAAAGCGTGTTAATACGCATTTTTGTTTATTAAATGCTTAGGCAATTTAAACAATTTGTTTATTAAATGTTTTTTTATAAGTATATTAACATTTCGAAGTAATACTATTTTTGACCAATATGCTATGCTAATCGTGACTATAGCCTTTTAATATATTCTCATAATCTATAAAATTAATTGAGAATAGAAGCTTAAATTCAAGCTCTTTATAAAGCAATTTATTTCTAATATGAAGTGTTGCTTTTGGTTCGTCTCTCCATCGAGAGCTGCAGCTCCTGCATTCTTCTGCTATTATATAAATATGTAACTAACTTTAGAAGCTACGGTCCGAGAGGATAATGGGTCACCTCTCCCGGAACCGACCTCCCCATACATCATATTGTGTCTCTGACTCTATTACGAACGTAAGTTATAAACATATTCAATATTTTTACAGTTTGTACAATGATGTATTAACGTTCTTAAGATAGTGCATTAGTTTTTGAGTATGTTTCGAAGTCGTTTTTTGCTTGATCCACATCGATTGCCTCTTCATAGATTTTTTGTGAAATCCAGTGCAAAATCGTGATGGTAACTATTGTGACCTAGGCATGGCCTAGAGGGTGTATCCGTGCGTCAAACTGTCGTGACTTAGAAATGGCCTGGAGGGTGTATCCGTGCGTCAAGCTGTCATGATCTAGGCATGGCCTGAAGGCTATATCAGTGCCTTGGACTGACGTGACCTAGGGATAGATTGGAGGGTGTATCCGTGAGTCGAAATGTCATGATTTAGGCATGGCCTGAAGGCTGTATCAGTGCCTCGGACTGTCGTGATCTAGGCATGGCCTGGAGGGTGTATCCAGCTTCAAACTGTCTTGAACTAGGCTTGGCCTAAACGTGTATCTGTGTTATAAACTGTCGTGAAATAGGGTTGGCCTGGAGGGTGTATCCCTGAGTCGAAATGTCATGATCTAGGCATGGCCTGGAGGCTGTATCAGTGCCTCGGACTGTCGTGATCTAGGCATGGCCTGGAGGGTGTATCCAGCTTCAAACTGTCTTGAACTAGGCTTGGCCTGGAGGGTGTATCTGTGTGTCAAACTGTCATGATCTAGGCTTGGCCTGGAGGATGTATCCGTGAGTCGCAATATCATGATCTAGGCATGGCATGAAGGCTGTATCAGTGCCTCGGACTGTCGTGACCTAGGCATGGCCTGGAGGGTGTATCTAGTTTCAAACTGTCTTGAACTAGGCTTGACCTGGAGGGTGTATCCGTGCGTCAAACTGTCGTGACCTAGGAATGGCCTGGAGGGTGTATCCAGCTTCAAACTGTCTTGAACTAGGCTTGGGCTGAGGGCGTATCTGTGTGTCAAACTGTCTTGAACTAGGCTTGGGCTGAGGGCGTATCTGTTTGTCAAACTGTAGTCACCTACGGGCCTTTACGGAGCAATTGTCTTAGCTCATGCTTTGATATAGGTCTTTGCGTAATAATTGTCTTAGGACATGCTCCGTGTAACCGTTTTTAAGAAGCTATTGTGCAAAGATATGCGTTGACAGTAGTCTTTACAGAGCGATTGTGATAGGGCAGTAATAGCGGTTTTTACGGAGCTATTGTGATATGTTATGTATTGGTTGCATTGTGATAGGTAATGCAATGGTAGCTGTCTTTACGGAGCTATTGTGGGACTATGTAGGTTGACATGCATATTGGCTGAATACAGGATATATGTAGATTTATATGGTTATTGGCTATAACACAGAATGTAGGCGATACACAGAATATAGGCATATGTAGGGTATTATGCATATTGGCTAAACACAGTATGTGAGCCTGTGTCGGGTAACATGCATATTGGCTTAATACAGGATGTATATAGGTTTAAATGAATATATTTTTAACACAGTATGTAGGGCTATGTAGGGTAACATGCATATTGGCCTAAAACAGTATGTAGGCCTCTGTAAGGTATCATGCATATTGGCTTAATACAGGATGTATATAGGTTTACATGCATATTTTCTAAACACAGTATGTAGGGCAATGTAGGTTTACATGCATATTGACTTAATACTGGATGTAAATAGGTTTACATGCACATTTCTTAACACAGTATGTAGGTTTACATGCATATTGGCTTAATACAGGATGTATATAGGTTTACATGCATATTGGCTTAATACAGGATGTATATAGGTTTGCATGCATATTTTCTTAACACAGTATGTACGGCTATGTAGGTTTACATGCATATTGGATGCAATAAAGGATGTATATAGGTTTACATGCATATTTTCTTAACTTAGTATGTAGGGCTATGTAGGTTTACATGCATATTGGCTAAATACAGGATGTATGTAGGTTTATATGGTTATTGGCAAAACACAGAATGTAGGCATATGTATTGTATTATGCATATTGGCTTAACACAGTATGTAAGCCAGTGTCTGGTAGCATGCATATTGGCCTAATACAGCATGTTTACATGCATATTTTCCTAACACAGTCTGTAGGACTATGTAAGGTAACATGCATATTGGCTTAACACAGTATGTATCCTTTTGTAGGGTAACGTGCATATTGGCTTAATACAGGATGTAGGCCTATGTAGGGTAACATGCATATTGACTTAACACAGTATGTAGGCGTATGTAAGGTAACATACATATTGGCTTAACACAGTATGTAGGCCTATGTAAGGTAACATACATATTGGCTTAATACAGGATGAATGTAGGTTTACATTTTTATTGACTTAACATAGTATTTAGGCCTTTGCAGGGCAACCAGGATGTATGCAGGTTTACATGCATATTCTCGTAACACAGTATGGAGGGCATAGTAGGGTAACATGCATATTGGCCTAACATAGTATGTAGGCTTATGTAGGGTAACATGCATATTGGCTTAACACAGTATGCTGATCTACGTACGGTAACATGCATATTTGCTAAACACAGTATGTAGAGCAGTGTAGGGTATCATGCATATTGGCTTAACACAGTATGTAGGCCTATGTAGGGTAACATGTATATTGGCTTAACACAGTATGTAGGGCAATGTAGGGCAACGTGCATGTTGGCTTAACACAGTATGTAGGGCAATGTAGGGTAACGTGCATGTTGGCTTAACATAGTATGTATATAGGTTTACATGCATATTGGCTTAGCACAGTTTGTAGGCTATCATGCGTGTTATTTTAACATAATTTGTAGGCCCATGTAGGAATATGATTTACCTATTTGTTGTGTGTTATAGTATTTACAGCGACTATATCACAGTCTGGAAGGTCCCCTACATGTGAGGTTACTCTTGCAATGCCCTAGATCTGTGTCTAGTACCTGATGATTAATCTATTTGTTGAGTATTAAAGTATTTACAGCGACTATATATCAGGTTTGGGAAGCCCCTTACACGGGACGTTACTTTTGCTATGCGTCGGTAACTATCTTTAAGGAGATATTGTCTAAAGCTCAGATCATACAGGCTTTTGCCAATGGTTTACCAACATAGCGGGCAATACGATGATTCACTCATTTGTTGAATGATGTATTTATAGCGACTATTTAACAAGTTTGGGAAGCCCCTTACAGGTATGCAGCCCTCAACATAAGGCTTCGCCCGGAGCTGGGGGACCCTGCGGGACGGGCATGCAGCAACGCGTCCGTATGTTGCGTGACCGTCGACACGGCGTAGCCTGCCGAGCGCCTGCAAACTGAAAGGGATATTCCCGCACGTCCAGACTGTTGGAAACTCGGCGTAAATGTTGATTATTCGATCTTCGTGTAAGTCGGTCAGTTAAACTTAGCGTAAGATAGTTTTTCAATGTTGTTTAGTTGAAACGTTGGCCAGGTTATTTGAACTCGGTGTAATTGTTGGCCGTTTGAACTTCGTGTAAGTTGGTCGATTAAACGTAGCGTAAGATAATTTTTCAATGTTGTTTCGTTGAAACGTAGGTCATTTGACTATATTTTGAGCATTAGGATCATTTTTGGTGAGTTCTAATAGCGTTACAAGCTACGAACCGTTCACGGATCGAATCCCGACCATAAAACTTTATTTTCATTCCAACATTTACATTGCATTTCGTATAATTTTAACTATTCTTTAATATTTACATCACCCGACCTCGCGCACTTTAATCAACATAGCCTACGTCATCTTATCCGCCATCTTGTTCCCTCTACATTGACCCGCCATCTTCTTCCCGCCACATGGGCGTCGCCATCTTGAGGAGTGATGGGGGTAACAAATCCGGCTATCCTATTGGCTCCGGCCCAAGTAAGCCATCTAAACCATGGCCACCTCTACTTATGCCTAAACACGACAGTCGTACGCACAGACACACCCTCCAGGATAGGCCTAGGTCACCACAGTTCGTCGCACTCATACACCCTTTAGGCCATGCTTAGATCTCGGCATTCGACAAACCGATAGACCCTCTAGGCCATGCCTTGGTCACAACAGTTTGATGCTCAGATATACCCTTAGGGCAAAGCCTATATCACGACATTTCGACGCACAGATACATCTTCCAGGCCATGCTTAGGTTAAGACAATTCGACTCACGGATGCAACCTCTAGAACATGCCTAGTTCACGACAGTTCGACGCACGGATACAATCTCCTTGCCATGGCTAGGTCATGGCATTTCGACTCAAGGATACACCCTCCAAACCGACCCTAGATCACAAAAGTCCGACGCACGGATATAGCCTTTAGGCTATGCATAGTTCTCGAAGGTATCCGTGAGTCGAACTGTCGTGACCTAGGCATGTCCTAGAGGGTCTTTCCGTTTGTCAAACTGAATTGATCTAGGCATGGAATAAATGCTGTATTAGTGCGACGAACTGTAGTGGCCTAGGCATAGCTTGGAGGGTGTATCCATGAGTCGAACTGTCGTGATCTAGGCTTAGCCTTAAGGATGCATCCGTGAGTCGAACTGTCGTGACCTAGGCATGGCCAAGAGGGTGTAACCGTGCGTCGAAATGTAGTGAGTTATGTTTAGTCTTTAGGGTGTATCAGTGCGTCGAACAGTCGTGACCTAGGCTTAACCTGAAGGGTATATCCGTGCGTAAAACTGTGGTGACCTAGGAAGGGCCTGGAGGGTTTATCCATGCCTCGAACTTTCGTTACTTAGGTTTTGCCTTTTGGGAGTATCAGTGCGTCGAACTGTCGTGACCTAGGCAAGGCCTAAACGGTGAATCCGTGAGTCGAACTGTCGTTACCTAGCCATGGCCTAAAGGGTGTATCCGTGCGTCGAACTGTCGTGATCTAGGCATGGCCTAGAGGGTGAATCCGTGAGTCGTACTGTCGTGACCTAGGCATGGCCTAAAGGGTGTATCTGTGCGTCGAACAGTCGTGACCTAGGCATGGCCTAAAGGGTGTATCCGTGCGTCGAACAGTCGTGACCTAGGCATGACCTAGAGGGTGTATAAGTGAGTAAAACTGTCGTGATCTAGGCATGGCCTGAATTGTGTGTCTTTGCATCTAACTGTCGTGACCTAGGCAGGGTGTATCCGTGGGTCGAAATGCCATGACCTAGGCATGGCCTGGAGAATGTATCCGTGCGTCGAAGGTTCGTGAACTAGGCATGCCCTGGAGGGTGTATCTGTGCGTCGAACTGTCGTGTCCTAGGCTTTTATTTTTAGGTGTGACCGTGCTTCAAACCTTCGTGATCTAGGCATGGACTTAAGGATGTATCCGTGCATCTAACTGTCATGACCTAGGAATGGCCTGGAGATTGTATCTGTGCGTAGAGCTGTCGTGAACTAAACATTGCCCTGAGGGTGTACCCGTGCGTCGAACTGTCCCAACCTAGGTTCTGCCTTTAGGTTGTAATATTGGGACGAACGGTCGTGACCTAGTCATTGCCTGGAGTTTGTATCCGTTCGGCGAACAGCTGAGATCTAGGCATAGCCTAAAGGGTGTATCCGTGTGTTGAACAGTCGTGACCTAGGCATGGTCTGCAGGGGAATCCGTACGTCGAATGTTCTAGCCTCGGCTTTGCCTTCAGGGTGTATCAGTGCGACGAACTGTCTTGACTTAGGCAAGGTCCAGAGGGTGTATCCGTGCGTCGCACTCTCGTGACCTAGGCTTTGCTTTTAGGGTGTATCCGTGCGTTGAACTGTCTTGACTTAGTCCAAGGCCTGGAGGGTGTATATGTGCTTCGAGCGGTCATGACGTAGGCATGGCCTGGAGGGTGTATCCTTGCGTCGAACTGTCGAGACCTAGGGATGGTCTGGATCGTGTAGCCGTCTGTCGCAAAGTAATCAAGAGGTAATCTTTCTTCAGTGGTAAAGTATCATTTGAACGGAGGGAACTACGAACCTGGAAGATGTGGAAGTGCCTTCTGAAGTGAGTTACCATCTTCCGCATGGATTCAGGTCATAACTATCTGGAAGGATGACTTGCACTGAATTGGAGCACTACATCCGTACTTGCTCCCCTCAAGGTCTGCTCTAGTGGAACCACTGACATAAGGGGAAGGTGTCACTTAAGACCTTACAAGTAGTGGGCGTTGGGTTGGCTAAAACGTCAAGCGTACTGCCTTACTACGCACTTAAGGTGTCCTTCCCCCGCATAGTTTTACCAATGTGGCTAACATTACTTTCGCTTAAAAGGGATGTTTCTCTATTCTATGGAGTCACTTCATACAGGAATTTCTCCCCAAAAGATAATTTGATGTCCCACAGGGCTTTCCGTGAGTGAGTCACTCGGGAGAATGGTAACCAAGAGTTCAAATTATTGTGTGTGTAAATGCTTGGTAATAAAAGAAAAATAAACAAATCTTTGGAAAAATACGAAATGAGTTTAAGCAATTATAAATTATATCACATCGCACACAGTAAATAATTTCCAAAAATTAGAAAAAAACTGTGGTCATGATTACTAGAAATACCAAAAAGTTAACAAATTAAAAGTAAGTCATTTGACTCTTTTAGATACAGGCGAATAGAAAGTATTTGATTAACAATTGAAAATTAGGAAAACAGGATATATATATATATATACTTGTACAGCGTTATTTTATTCATCTTATGTCATAGTTTGGGTCCTGGTGAAGATTCAAAGAACGAATTGAAACTTTGAGTGCTGTGATAAATAATTTTTTGAAATTTACCTTTTTGTTTATAATTGGTCGTTAAACATACATAGCTGTATAATAATTAATCGAAGTAATTCATAAACTATACAGTAAATTGTGTTAAATAAACATTATATCGTGGAAATGTTTTTAAAACGTTAGTAAGTTTAACACGTCAAAACTAAAAAAATTAAAATATTTAATTAAAACAATGCCTCGCAACGTGTTTGCTTCTGCAGTTGTACCAAATATAAAGACATCTACAGAACAATATCCAGCTGTAATTGAAGCTTGTTTAATTTGAAACAGATATTCAAAACTCTCGTCAAAGCTATTTTTTTTTCTAATTGGATTCGTTGCTATGGCGACTAGACATCTTGCGTAAACGTGAACTTGGATCATTAAAGGGCGCTTAACTCAACGGTCACGCAATGTATCTCGCATTACTTTGTTGCCGCGACCTTCATTTAAAGCTTTAATATCGTTTATCTGTTCATGGCGTATAAAGCCCTACGTCAATAATGCCTTTTTATTTTTGTTTTTGTACTTCTCGACTGTCAGATATTATTACTATAATACATTATGAGGGAGGTAAATATAAACAGGATCAAGAAAGAGATTGATCCTGGAGGTAGGGAAGGGAGATAATATTCAGGAGTATAGATAGTACCTGAAGTACTATACCTACACGCTATCATGGACCATAAGGAGACCATTTTCACATTTTCCGTTTCCTATGCAGAAAGAGTATAAAGGCTTAGGTGGAATTGAGATATGATTAGGGATGGATAAAATCGTCACTTGTTTTTTCTTTACGTAAATCATCTTCTTCAGGAGGCTGCAAAAGTAATAACATTCAACTCTAGAAGCAAATCAAGCGTCCTAAATATATAAAAACCCTTTCCCCGTTGCTAACATCTTGTCTTTAATTATTAAGTGAAGGATTTCATATTTACAGTTACTCAAAACCTATAAAGATGTAATAAAATTTTGTAATCTTTATAGAATTTCGAAATTTAAGACAATTTCACCAAATTTAATACCTCGACGTATCCATTCCCAAGTAACCAATAACCTGAGCTGGGTTTTTAGCACTTGTCCGCCGTTGTAGAACCGGGTTCTTACGGTATCCACCTCCGATGTCCAACCTCCCACTCCATTCAGTAACGCCCAAACGAGTAGCTTGTTAACGTCTACTCGAAGGGGGTACTGTGACGTAATCATCACCACATCTATAGACTACTCCATTCTTGCTTTACAGTAGTCTTTGCAAAGGTAGGCCTAGTGTAGTTCCCCTCTTCTCCACTTTAATGCACCATGTATGCACTTTGTGTACCATTTTTTATAACATCATGTGATGTAGATTTATATTACCTATTTCACGATAGCATTTTTCACTTGAATATTTTATATTAGAGACTGTAGTGTCAAGAACGTAGAGCACTTGCCTAACTTAAGGTTCTGGGTTCGATTCCTAGTAGCGCCCATGAATTTTTGGGAGGGTTTTCAGTCTCCCAGGAGCCTCAACCTATGAAAGTGAGTACCTGGGGTCGAACTTAGGGTGGCAAAGGGCGGTAGAAGCGCATAGGTCTTGTGTTCCTTGGTGTCGCCTGACCTTCAAAGGTGGTTTTGTTGTGGTGAGGGTGCGGATATATATATATATATATATATATATATATATATATATATATATATATATATATATATATATATATAACATGATATTTCACGTTGTCCATTATTATTTCTTTGCACTGACTTTATGAAGTTATTATTATTAATTGTAAATAATGTTCCCTACCACTAAGTTGGTAACCGATGTTAGTAATACCAACATCACGGACCGAACATCCACAACAACAAAAATAGAGAAAATTAAATCAGTGATTCGACAATGGAGAAGTGACCGAAAGGTGCCTCTTCACATAATGTAAAATTATTTACAATTAATAACAATAACTTTATATATATATATATATATATATATATATATATATATAACATTGTAACACTGTTTCCTTGTATTTAATTATCACTTACACTATAATACACTTAAATAAGAATCTTACTTGGTATATATGCGAGTTAACTTTCGAAGATTAATTTATTATGGTGTTTTCATTATCGAGCATCAACTCAATAATGTCGATTTTATCGAGAGTCCATGTTCGATAATAAAGACTCCATAATTAATTAGTCTTCGAAAGTTAATTCGCATGTGTACCAAGTAAGATTCTTCTTTAAGTACATTATAGTGTAAGTGATATATATATATATATATATATATATATATATATATGTGTGTGTGTGTGTTTGTATGTGTGTGTGTGTGTGTCTGTCTGTGTGTGTGTGTGTGTGTGTGTGTTGTGTGTGTGTGTAAAGATTTTCCAATGCGATTTCTAAAAAGAGATACTGTAAAAACTAGCACAAGAAAGAAGCAATGATTTATTCTTGTGACTACTTGAGCAATGACAACCCTACACCAGGAGAATTCTAGTCCCTAGAGGCTCTCCGTTTATCCCGTTTAGTTTATCCTGTCCAGGAATTTTAGCACTCTATTCCACGCCGCTGTATTTCAGAATCCGTCTCTTAAATCTCCTTTGTTTTAGACATCTCTCAGATCTGGTTAACTATTATATAGTTGTGCATATTATTGATTAATATATGGGACGCACTCTCACGGAGACAGACAAAACCGAAATCAAAAAATGTGTGTACCTAAATATAAATTATAAAAGTTTAATATAAAATACTTAAACTTACCGAAGGTTTGGGTATTTTGTATATTCTAAAACGAGCTGTTTCGGCCAACAAAGGATGGTCGTTGACTTGATAAAGCGGTTGGCCTATATTATCTGCACTTAATACTTCCAATAGCAAAACTAGTGAAATCGTTTGATAAATACAATGTATATTAAAAATAAAATAAATAAAAAGACCGAAATATCTGTTTCCTTAAAATTCTAACTCAAAGATAATACAAATGTTTTCCATAAATCGACTGTTTGTACAGTAAAATTAATAAAACGGATCGAAGATTCTTTAGTTAGCTGAGTTGCCAACGATTCTATAAACTCAAAAAGCTGTGTATTGCCGAAATGTTCTCACTAGAGTTTGTGTTACCTTCATTCGACATAAAATTATTACAAGGCAGATTGGTTTTGTTCAAATTATCCATAGCAATCGTCCTAAGCGAACTGCAGAGAAAAGTATCCAAAAATAAAAGAATTAGGATAACTACTTGTAGGATTGAAATTCTATGAATCTGGTTAGGGAAGTTATTCAGGCAATGGAAATCCAGGTAAATCAATGTTCGTTGACTAATAAAACACCAGACGCGATAAGTACGAGCACAATGAATTGTGCAACATTCTTGATAACTTCAGTGTTCAAGTTATTTTCATAAATATCTTTGTCGGCGGTGGTAAAATAAGATGATTATTTTTGTATAACTTATTTCAATTTTCATTTAATGAAAAAGTGAAAAACCCCTGTGTTCCCTTGGTCTAAAATAGGCATAACATCTCCAACTCACGCATGCGCAAGGCTGTCTCAGCTCAGTGTCGTGAGACGTGTTTCAAAATTACCATCAATTCTAATGGTAAATCCAGCAAGAGTTTCTGTCGGCCAGGGCAGTGCTAACATGGTTGGGGGGGGGGGGGGGGGTGGAACTATTTCTCTGCTTGTGTGGGACAAGGAAGTGTTTCTGGTAAGTGCTAAGCAGGTGGCTTGGTGGCTTTATTTTCCTTAACACACACGCGCGCTCAAACGCACGCCGATATTATCTAGTTTCTGTAAAGGCGTTTTGAGTAAAACAAGTTGTTTTGAAAGGAAATATTTTCCGACCTATTGTAACAGCCAGGCGTTGCGTAGTGTTTGTGATTGCTCGGGGAATAGCATCCCTAATCATCCCTGGGCCGTTTTGGCCTCCAGAGTGATCCCAATCTATCTTATCCAACTTTGCTTTCTAACACTTCACTTAATTTTGTCCTCGTCCCACGAGTTTATTCTTTGGAGCTATACTTTTGTGCAAGTTTTCTTGCTAATTACTTATTATTATACTTTTCACAGACAAGATCATGTAAAAACATAATGAAATATGGTTTTTCATCAATTTAATAAAATTGACATTATCTAGAGCCTCTTGACTAGCCAAAAGGTAAGACAAGCTCAATTATTTTTAACGATGTTAATAATTTGTAATTGATAAATAGCCTGAAAGACTTAGGTTTATGCAATTTAAATATATATATATATATATGTGAAACACATAGTTATATACACATACTCATTATGACTTAAATTCTAGCCATTGTTATATTATGTATAAATTAAAAAAATATTTTTTCGTATAGTATGACGTATTTCTATATCCATCGTCGGATTAGTAATAGCTAGAAACATTCCCCTTCAATATCCTGAAGGATTGAAGGATTGCACAGCTTAGTGAGGATTAAATCTCTGAAACGTTGCAAATACCCTCTGCACCAGCAAAAATAGGAGATATTGTCTCAATGCTGCAGGCCTAAACAGACTGTACACGTTTTTAGAATGGTTAGTACACACAAGTAATAGTGAAATCCCCACAGTGTGACCTAAATAATAGGAAGAACGAAAACTTGAAAAGAATTATATGAATTTGACGTAAGTAAAAACTCGATTTTATATACATTGCATAATGTAACATAAAGGAAAAAGCTAAAATAAAGATTGGGTCAGGGTGGTGTAGAAATAGGAAGACAACGATGCGGGCGCTGAGTGGTATGCAAAGCCAATAGATACACAAGACGTAAACAGAAATAGTTTCGGGTGTTTAGTAGAAGTAATTTCACAGTTACTTAAAAATATACTTGGCAAAAACACACCACTGAGGGAGACGCGTTTTCGCACTTTGCTTTAAGTCACGGGTCAGACTCCTGCAAGTTGCATTACTGCTCACTGATGATGATGTTATGGGTGATTGAAACGCGTTTGGAAATAAAATGACAATTACGAGTTTGTGTACAGTTATTTATTAGATGGTCGTAAAATAAGTTTAGTTACATGTTAAAGTGTGTTTGGAATCTAAGAGAGAAATATTCCAGGGAACACTGGACTTAAGAACCTAACATCTGGACGGTTGGCAACATTGAGGACATACATTTTTAATAAATAGAGTAGGCAGTTCATTACAAGGTATATAAATTGAATACAAAATGTAATGAGAAATAGTTTTTTGTAAAATACTAGTCTTAAGACAAATGTTAGCTGTTGACACGTTAAAACGTGCATAAATGTTTCTGCTTATCAGTTTAGCCCTTTCTAACGGGATTTTTTTTAAATTGAAAAAGACAATTTTTATGACGCCCTGTGGGATTGTTTTTGCTTCTCGGGTGCAGATGTTTTCTCGTGCCTTCGAAATAAATTTCGTTTTACTACTTACGCTACTGAACGGGTTTTATGCGTTTCAGAATAAGTTGGCATTTATTTGTTTTTGAATCTGAACTGATTGACTGTAATTTCCTGCCCGCGCCAGCGCACGTACGTTGCTCATTCAAACGCGCGGGTGTATTTAAATTGACTGCAATTTGCTTACAAACTCGTCAACAAAACTGGAGACGAGATGAGCATTGATGTTTGCTTATTGTGATTTAGCTGTAGATATACAAATAACGTTTTACCATGATGTTTGCTAACTAATTGAGGCGAATGCTTTGAAACTATATCAAAGTTTATGTTACTGATATAATATACATAAACATATGGCAACCACTGTAATTATTATATATAAATTGATCTCATCCTTTTAGAGGAAAATGAGTTTTGTTTTAACTGGTCAAAATGATAATTTATTTCTCCAACTAATTTTGTTGTTGTCTTCTTGTCATTGTTATGACGTAAACAAAGTACAACGATTTTGTTTCTGAAAATTTGCTTACAAACTCGTCAACAAAACTGGAGACGAGATGAGCATTGATGTTTGCTTATTGTGATTTAGCTGTAGATATACAAATAACGTTTTACCATGATGTTTGCTAACTAATTGAGGCGAATGCTTTGAAACTATATCAAAGTTTATGTTACTGATATAATATACATAAACATATGGCAACCACTGTAATGATTATATATAAATTGATCTCATCCTTTTAGAGGAAAATGAGTTTTGTTTTAACTGGTCAAAATGATAATTTATTTCTCCAACTAATTTTGTTGTTGTCTTCTAGTCATTGTTATGACGTAAACAAAGTACAACGATTTTGTTTCTGCCAATACTCACAGAAGGAAAAGCCACAGTTTTTATTTCTATAAATTCCTATGATACCAACAAGGTTATTGGAGAAAACTTATAAGGAACTTGAACGACGTTAGACGTGCTGATTTACTATCTTTACGTCATACGTTTATTAATGACTTTAAATGGGCATCAAGTTTGTTGTCGGAACGTTGTCTTAATAAACAATCATTTTTTACTCGATAAAACAGTCTTTTTTAACTCATTCTATTAGTTCACATACTCGATATATCTTTATATATATATATATATATATATATATATATATATATATATATCTTATATAAATTTTCAATCGTTGATAAAATACATTTTATTCATCCAATGAAGTTCAAATACATTATTTTAAACTTTTGGTTATACATTATTTACAAATGATATAATTTTATGAATTAAATTTAATTGTAAATACTTTAGTTTTATATTAGGGAAACATTTTCCACAAAAGGGGTATGCATTATATTTATTTCATTCCATTTTGGTTAAAATAAGTGATAACCTATGATTTAAAAACACAGGTGAATTTATGTTATAGGTTATGTGTTAGAACAGCAGTTTTAACGGATAGGTTATGTTAATTTATTTATAATAATAATAATTATAAATAATTATAAATAATTTATGTAATTTTTTAATAAAAAGTAACTAAGTTTTTCTTTGTAGACCTGAGTAGGTACTGACTTTAATATGTTTTTGTTTATAATAATCTACTTGTTTTATTCTAAAGTAATGAGATGTACTTATATTTCATCATTACAGTGGTTGCCATATGTTTGTGTAGATTATATCACTAACATAAACTTTATTATAGTTTTAAAGCATTCGCCTCAATTAGTTAGCAAACGTCATGGTAAAACGTTATTTGGATAGCTGAAGCTATATCGCAATAAGCGAACATCACAGCTCATCTCGTCTCTAGTTTCATTGAAGAGTTTTATTTGAAAGAGTATTTCAATTCTGTACAGGGTTTTCAAAAATATTAACAATGGTTCTAGATTGAAAAATAATCTCAGATACATACTTCCCTTACAAAGTAGACCAAATTTATTTATTCCTTTAGATCATTTTAATCCATATATTAAAAAAAAAAATAAAGTCATTATTGATACTCTGCAGTTTAGAATTTTTTAAATATAAGTAACTTAATTCCGTAAATTGTAAAATAACGATGTCAAAGGGAAGTAGTAAATTTATGTAGAATCGAATTTGCAGCTACATTATGGTAGTAAACCAGTAACCGCAAAACCAACTTTAGAAATGAGTTGGGTAGTTTTGTTTTTGAAATGTGTATAATAATATTCCTGAGCTTTTATGTTTTTTTAAATTTTTTAAATTAAATTGTTATTAAATTTTATTTGCCATTAAAAGCAACAAAAAATGCCTAAAGATAGATACGGATGTTCGAATGAAATAAACACGGGGTAATGTTATCTTCTAGTTTTGGCATCTATTTACCTTGCAAGAGTAATTATTCCCCGATGATGTGGCTCATCATTTCCTAGGCATTTTTTGTAGTAGAACTGATTAAATACACATTTTAACTCATTGTACTGTAAAATTAGAAATTCAATTTGGAAATATGCTTTTCCAAAACCTCTCTTCCACTCTGAGTGTAATGGAATATAGTAGCAATCATCATTTTGTCTAATGTAATGCATCAGTCACACACAATTAGGCCACTATGGTAACGCCCATACATGGTAATAATATCAGGCTACAACGGTGTTTAGGGGATTAAATACAATAAGACTGAGGAGGAATTTGCCATTGCTTCAGCAAAAGTATATTCAATCCAAGTCTGTCGATCAACATAAAATCTAAGTTAAAATAAATTCTTCATTTTTGTAGTCCATTACGTTCGGTGAATCTTATTAATCACTTAAACAATAGTTTATGACTATCCGAACTTTTTATTTAGTAAATTTGTTAAAACTTACTGAAACAGAACGTTTTCGATCGCTATATGCCGATCTTCATCAGTGTCTTCTGCTTGGAGATGTTGGGTCAAGCGGTAATGGTTTTAAAGATAGGTTTTCGATAGTATCATAGAGTATGTGTGACTTTATTGTGTTTGTTCGTTTAATATGTTTGTACTTTGTGTTTTTGTGTGTCTTTAAATTTCATATTGTTCTAGTGTGTTGAGATGTGGTCCTTTTTTGTTGATGTGTAGGATTTCTAGGTTTTGGTAGATGTCTGTGTATTTGTGTCCTGTATCTTTTATGTGGTTGTAAAATGTTGAGCTTTAAAACCGTCACCGCTTGACCCAACATCTCCAAGCAGAAGACACTGATGAAGATCGGCACATAGCGATCGAAAACGTTCTGTCTCAGTAAATTTTAACAAATTTACTAAATAAATAGTCATAAACTATTGTTTAAGTGATTAATAAAATAAATATTACATCAATATCCAAAGCGGAGTGTATTTTAATTTTTAATGTTGTATATGTGTATAAATATAACTTAAGTACAAAAATGCCCAAACTATACGTTTTCACCCCTCTAAAACCATTAGCATGTGCTAACACACAAAAACCTAACAAGTCTTGCGAGATTTGAGTGATGTAATTGTGAGACATCTGGTTTTAGTGATTAATTCCCCCCCCCCCCCCGAAGCTCCAGACTTGATAAACACAAACGCTAGTTAGCAGCAAACGTGATAATTAGACCCCAAACACCGTCATGTCCATTGCCTCGTCCAACCAACCCTTCGAGAAATAACACCGTTCCACCATGCGTCCATGATTATGTAACCAAAAGTGTAGATTACTTTCCTGACAATTTAGAAAACGAAATGTCCAATGTAAACGAAGTTTAATTATTGTTTGAGCAATATAAAGCTAACACACACTTTTATATTCTGACTGTGGAGTGTATTTTAATAAAAATGTAAGTTTAGAAGTGAACATTTTGAAATTCTTTTCTTTAGCTTTCTTTCTGTACCGTGAATTGAATATGGTTCAGTGAGTTGCATACTGCATTTTCGTATGTAAAATCTCGTATATTTGTATATCTTGCGATTTCGCAATAGGTCTTGGGAGATACTATCTTGAGTTGGTAAATGTAACAATTTTATATATAATTGATGATATTTCAGGATCGCAACAATAGAGCTTAGGAGATGCTAGGTTTACAGTGGTGGCTAAATAACAACCTTTTATAATGAAACTACGAGTAAATAATAATAGTTTTTCTGGCTAACCATCACTGTTAGGTTATGTATTATTACACGTATGTTTGAGGTAAAACCTAACATTTTTCGAGTTTGATGAGAGTGCACGATAGAGTTTTGTCGTTTACTAATGTAGGTTGATAGTTCTCATGTTTCACTGCAAAATCTTGAAGTTTATCAATATTTGGGCTCTGACATTACCATAAATATTTACCTCTTCAGTCACATTTACTATTACGTTTCTTATATAAGTATTCAATTTATGAAAATGGATAAATACAATCACAATGTTTAAACCACCTAGATAAATTACTAATGTTATTGTGTATAATAAAAATAATATTATGGTGAAATGTTCTAGAATTTTCTAATGTTGATATTGTGATACAAATTTAAAATTTTGTCAATAAATGTTATCTTTATATAGAATTCTAAAATTTGTAAAATTAATTAATATTTTAGAACACTGAAGCAATTAAAAATATTACCATCCTGATAAACACATTGAATGTTTTAATAATATTATCGTTAATTTACATAGGATTTTACCATTAATCAAAAATCATTATCTTTGTAAAACATTCTAGCATTTTAAAGATATTATTATCTTGAAAAACATTCTTACATTTTAAAATATTAACATCTTGAAAAACATTCTAGCATTTTAAAATATTACATCTTAAAAAACATTCTAGCATTTTAAAATATTAACATCTTAAAAAACGTTCTAGCATTTTAAAAATATTATTATCGTGTAAACATTCAGGAATGTTTAAAAGAATGCTATCGAAAAAAGATAAGCAAACAGTCTTGTTTTGTTGATAATTGTGTTTATACTGAATTTGTGGTTCCAATACTATTACAATTTAGCAAAGTTTTATAATTAGATATATTAGGTATAAAAGTAAATAGGTTTGTCTATGAAGAGAAATGGCAATGTTGGAGACAGTTATTATTGAGTAATCCGATCAATCAGTCAATGCGTCCAAAACAAGTAGCCAATGGTGTAAAAACAGTTCATCTAGTAAATAAGGTGTGGAAACAATGGAATGAAAACCTGCTCTCATTGTGTTACGGAAAGCCAAGCGGATTCAATTCAGCTGAGAAAACATTGTGTATCCAAACAAGAAGAGAACGGAACATTAATACTTTTCTACTTTCTAATTGCCATTAATCTTGTGAGTTCATTAGAAACGTTGCAAGTTGTAACTAAAGGTTATGGCTGTACATTTACTCTCCTCACTGGATACTCCCTGATGGATTACACATACATACAGACAGAACAATTTGTCAATGCATCGTTGAACCATGTCTTGATAAATAGTACAGGAGGTCAACCGTAAAATGGAGGGCGTACGAGCCTGGGTTACCCACTAAGTTGACGCTCAAATTATTGTCCACAGCGTTCACAGACAAATACAATCCGAAAAGTCTGATTACACACAAACACGTGAATCTCAGCACTAATAATTGTTATTAGTAAATAATAAATGCTTTGTACTGTATCCTTCTTGCTATAAATACTATAAACTACTGTTACTGTATTTTAGGTTTTCTTTTTTCTTTACTTACAAAATAATAATCGGTTTAAAATGTGTCACAGCTAAAAGCTTGTGAATTTATAATAACTAAATTATAATATTTTACGAGTGAAATAATTTATTCTAAGCAAGTATATTTGTATAAAGTAATCATATGATGTACGTGCATAGCAATCATATGTGTAGAGAAATGTTTTTTACACGCGTTGGATGCACAACTCTTATGCTGATATTCAGGTTTAATAAACAAATAAATACTTGGTACTAACGTACGGTGTATGGGTTTTTATATCATGTTGCCTGGGAATGTTTCAGGTGTTTTATATTTTTGTTCCCACGAAACGAGATTACTTGGGGTGCCATATTTTATTAAATTTAGTTGTGTTTTAGTCTAAAAATAAAAATGTTTACTTCAAAATTCCAATCCCGCTAACTATAAAATAGCGTTATTCGAAATGTGCCAAATATTAAAAGTTTTGTTAATAATAAAAACAAAAGCACTGTACACGGTGGACTACTGCAGTGTTTAGGGCCAGAATATTATTTTGTAAACATTTGTTCCAATTTTAAATTTTGAAGTAAGCAAAGAATACGATTCTATGACACATTGAACTGCACATCTGTGAGTTAGGGGTAAATATGTTACTGTTCAAGGCAGTAAGTTGGTAAATATTTCGATTTAATAACAGCAGTTGGTGAATGTTAGGAATTTGTAAAGAATGAGTTTTCAGGGTCTCACAACTAGAATTTGGGCGTTGCTAAGCGTTACCAAATAACGGATGATCTAATGTTGGTTTTAGGAATAAAACAATGATTCCTTGTCTTTATAGCAACGAGCACATTAAGGTTGGAAAAATATATTTTAAAATGACAATTCAGTTTATAATACAATCAATACAAAAAAAATATCTGACCAATTCTTTTAGTTTCAATTTACTTGAATGGCTATTTTTTAGTAATTGTTTTATTTTATCTAGATCAATAATTATATAATATTGCAAATATTATTTATCACTATATTGTACGTAAACAAGAATCTTACTTGGTATATATGCGAGTAAAATTTCGAAGATTAATTATGGTGTCTTCATTATCAAGCATCAACTGAACTATTATTTACTATTGTTTTGCTCCCATATTCCTACCAGCAGCCAGTGTCGAATGACAGACGTTGCAAAAGAGGGGTCACCAAACCCCCTCTTCTTTAGCTGACTGACATTTCAGTTTACTTGTAGCCTTCTGATGATGCTAAATCCATTAGGGAAATATACATAAAGGCTGTGTAAATACCTGTAGCCATTGTTTGTAACTGTTTGATAAATGCTTAGTGTTAAAAGTATTACAATTTGTATAATAATTATTATGAACGTTTTCTTTAATATGTTTTAGGCCCTATATGTTTCTTACGTAAGACTGTAGATAGGTTAAATGGTGACTGAAATATTAGTTTAACTACTTATTTAACTGTTGTTTCTGCTCTATCGCAACCTTAATACAACCTGGTTTAACTAATTATTTAATTGTTGTCTTATGCTCTATCACAACCTTAATAAAACCTGGTTTAACTACTTATTTAATTGTTGTCTTATGCTCTATCGCAACATTAATACAACCTGGTTTAACTACTTATTTAATTGTTGTCTTATGCTCTATCACAACCTTAATAAAACCTGGTTTAACTACTTATTTAATTGTTGTCTTATGCTCTATCGCAACCTTAATAAAACCTGGTTTAACTACTTATTTAATTGTTGTCTTATGCTCTATCGCAACATTAATACAACCTGGTTTAACTACTTATTTAATTGTTGTCTTATGCTCTATCGCAATCTTAATAAAACCTGGTTTAACTACTTATTTAATTGTTGTCTTCTGCCCTATCGCAACATTAATAAAACCTGGTTTAACTATTTATATAATTGTTGTCTTATGCTCTATCGCATCCTTAATAAAAACTGATTTAACTACTTATTTAATTGTTGTATTCTGCTCTATCGCAACCTTAATAAAACCTAGAATACGCCTTCTCTTAGTAACCATTCTAGTCTCGTTTCACTTTAACTCCTACCTGCAACATTAACACACGAAGACGTCAATGCTTGAATAAATCTACAACGCTCTTTCAACTTTGACAGGAAATTTTATGATGGATCTTAAGATTAACTCAGAAACACGTGTGCCAGAAGTTTAACAGAGAAAAGTTTGCAAAGAAAATAATGCTTCTTGTCAGGTTCGAAAACTTTTAGAGTGATATCAGGCGCGTATCCAGCGACTTGCTTTGGGGGGGGGGCGATCGATGCATTATATATATATATATATATATATATATATATATAATGTGTGTGTGTGTGTGTGTGCGCGCGCGCGTGCATGTAAAAACATAGAAGAGAAAAAGTTCTTCTTACGGTTGCGTTAGAAATCGGTAACGTGATAAAGATTCGTAGCAAATTAGACTTTTTAATAAATAATTATTCCAGTTTCGATAACACTTATGGCTAGAGTATATTATTAATTTTTTAATAAGCTATTATTATAAAAATGGTTTATTAATTAATATAAGTAGTTATTCTTCCAACAAGAACAATTCCGGACTCAACTGCGAATATTATGCTTGCAAAATTACGTATTGAAAATCATATGTTCGAGGCTAAGCTTCACTAGCGCTATCTGTTGTTAAAACCTTTAGACGTTTACGAGCGTATGCCGAGGGAACGCGTCACATTTTCAGATTAAAAATTAAAATTTTATTTTTTATTTATAATAAAAGACGAATTAACTTAAGTAAAAGTCTATTTTAATAGAAAGTCCGAATTTAATAATATATTGTCGATTTTTAACCCAAAGTTCTTGAGGGTTGGGAGGGCGATCGCCCCTTGGATACGCGCCTGGATATATATATATATATACACACACACACACACACACACACACACACATATATATATATATATATATATATATATATATATATATACATATATAAATATATACCACCATATATACTTACCAAATGACTGGAGGTTGGTATTTTCTAACACCTATAGATTTTACAAATCTTTGGCCTCATGAGTGAAGTAAAAAAGATTCATAGTCACTAATAACAACCGTTTGCCAGTTTAAGTGTTTAAATATAGCGTAAAAGAAATATATGAGTAAGTTTCATTTATTTTTAATTTCAGTTTTACAATTGCATTACCAAAAATTTAGTTACTTTAATTAAATGCTCTACATAATCTGATTGAGGATAAACATATGTGTTAAATATATCACTAACAAATAAAAACTTAATCCTACCATTATCTTTGCAATGTAAAGTAACGTGGTATATAAGCATAATTTCGTTTGGCCTTATAGTAATAAAAATATGACGCCATATGATGCAAATTCTGATGCAAAATAATGACTTATTTTGGAACCCGGAACCATTGCGTCAAGGCGAGTTGCACTTCACTAGGACAGTAGAGGGTAGTGGTGTCAGGAATATTCTCCTGACCACGGCACTGTGTAGGCAATCTAGCTACAGTAGTACCGTCATTGTAAAGAACATTATACAAGTGGGCCAAAGAAAAAATTAAAAATTATAAATTATTTTAAATATTACAGAAGATAATTAAAAGTCATATTCTCATTTATTTTCAACCTCCAACACGAGACCCAAGTTTTGTTTATATTTATAAATAGTCTCTCATTTGCTTTCTGAAGTCTGTTTCAGAGGCTTTGTTCAGAGCGTAAACAAAACATTGAAACGCTGTACAAAAAAAAAAACAAAACAAAAATTATTTAATTCTATCCCAATTATAGTTGGCAACAGCAACAATTTCACTTGAAATGATCGAAATCCAGAGTTTAACAAGATATGAGAAACTAAATGCTATTCATAATGCTTCATTCTACAATCTTCAATGTTTCGTTAGTTATATGTTTGAGGTTGGTAAAATGGTTCATTTTATTTGAAAAAAAGTCAGCACCATTCTTTACCGGCCATTTTTTATAGCCAATTCCAAAATATTCAGGATTCAAGTTTTAATATAACTAAAGGTTTTTTTTACGAAACACAAGTTGTAAAGGAATATATATTATTTTAAATATTTTTTATAAGTTTTTCTTCCTAAATCTATTTTATTTATTCACAATCACGATCTTTCAATTTGTTACTATTTATAAAGTTTTAATGGTTGGGTAAAGTTTCTAGAGATTACCACTTATACTAAATTTATAGGCTGTTGTTAATAAATTCGAAACTCGTCGCCAGATTCATCACGAAAAAGGATTTTAGAAATAAAATAGTTATTTGATTTTGAATGTTTTCCATTCATAGAGTTTAAAAATATTTTCGAAGAAAAGGATAATGGTAATTAACATAGTAAGTTATATTTTTTTAAACCATTTTCATAAGGAAAACGCTACCAAATAAAAATACCTTTAAAAAGTGCCTTGTTACATGTTAGATATTTTTACAATTACAATGTACATTGGTAATACAAAATTTAGGTCTGGCTTTGAAGTCTCGTTACACTGTTGTGAAAATGTAATAAACAAGGGAACCTTTTGAAGGGAAGTTTGGTTAAGCTGAGGGAATAGTAAACGATTAAGTTTGGCAACACGTGAACTGCCGTTGATTATTCTGTTTGGAATTTAATTTTCCAAGTTGTTGGTTTCCTTGGCAACAGCCGGTAAAGGCGGTTATTAAACGATTGTTGGGCTCTCGTATCGCTAGCGTTGTATTGATGTACACTTTCAGTACATATCTACGTGGCATTCGTTACATAAATACTTTGCAATATGTGATTACAAATCTCGGATACATAACTGTTATTTGCAGGTAATAAACTTGTTATTAATTCACGAGAAACAATAATTTATGACTCCATCTAACTAATTTGAATATAATACAATGTAACGAGATTGCATATTTTGGTTTACGCTTTCTTTATTAATTAAGCCTGGTCTCAATCTTAGTCAAAATTAATATTACACTTTAATGTCATGGTTCAGAAACTAACTTTACAAGACAAAATAAAGGAGGGGCCTTATATTTGTCATAGCTTTAAAATCATATTCGTTTCACTTGGTGTTGACGAATTATTATTTCCAAAGTATTATATATATATATATATATATATATATATATATATATATATATATATATATATATATTTAAACAACATAGGTTATTAAAATACAAGAATATTTATTAATTTATATTTAAAGCTTTTCGTTGGTAAACAGTACCAACATCATCAGGAATGAAAATTACAATCATATATAAAACAGTAAAATAGTTATTATAAGATAATAATAGCGATATTTTGCTATTTCAAGAAATCAAATAATACATTGTAGTGATCCTAAAATACTGGAAAATCATTAATGTTTTCAAAATATTGACGATTTAATTTTTATGTTCCTTATTTTTCTATTTTTCATAGTTATTATTGGGGTTTTTACAAGATATAACACCATTGTTATAACAAAGTGTTGTTATATAGCAATACTTCCTAACGCCTTGCTAGCTTATTGTATTACACAGAGAGCTTATGCTTTTTAGTGATTGTTATTGTATTTGATATCGTGATACCGAATATGTTTTAATGCGATCCAAATATACTAAACGTGATTTAAAATTTAAATTATAATATTGGATAAAAAAATATCTTGGGTAGATTTTAATTCTGTAATATTTATTATTTTTCTATTTAGCTTAGTTTTATTTATTGAATATTAAGTCTTTTGGCGTCTTATATTATATTACTGAACTAGAAAATTATAGCAGGAAAATCTTCCAGCTACGGCACGCTGTAACCCATTCGTATAGTTGTTCATATGTGCAGTATACAACTATTTTTAGATAAATTACATTCAGTAATAAAATAATTTTTAATACAACAGCTGCTTTGTTATATAGAATGTGCTATAGAACAGCTGTTTTAACACGTAGGTTATGTTTAATTATTTATTACCTAAATAAAATTTAAAATTTCGTTATTTGATATGTTTTTATAAATATATTTCAGTTTATATATTTCACTAAATCTAACTGCAACTAAATTATAATAATATTGTGACTTACATATTTTTACTCCACATATTAAAATGAAACATTCGTAGGATGGTATGAAGCTTAAAGAACATATTTCCATTAAATTCGTTAGTTGAAATGTTAGAAAAGAATTCTTCTTATCTGTAGGTTTGACTGATGAAATGTTTTTCATGGGAGAAAAATTATCTAAAAGGTAGATAACTCACTTCATTCCATCACGAGAAACTTTATAACGTAATTTTATCTCAAATTAAGTGTTAACATATGATGTCATATAACATCTGATTTTATGTTGTAAAACACCAGTTTTAACATGTAGATTATGTTACTTTTTTTATTGTACCTTATCAAGTTAAAATGTTAAAAGTAATATTTTTTATTACTTACAAATATATAAATTTTTTGTATCAATAAATCTTACTGAAATAATTTTAAAACAGTAAAGAAACATGTATTTATGTTTGTTGCAATTCCTTAAAGAAACCATTTTTATGAAACTCTTTATATAACCTTTTTGTTTTGTAAATCTAAACCTCTAAACATAATTAATAATTACTCTATGAAAAATAACACACCTCAGAACAGAAATACACCACAGACTCACAAAAATACAACACACTTGAGCAACAGTCTTGTCAGTAATTCATAGCACTGATTAATGTGCTGACCTAGTGCAAACCGCGTCTGCTGAATAAATCAGTAAGTGGTGGTTTTTTTGCCAAGTTAATACAAAAAAGTGTAATTTCTAGAAAAAACCTCAAGAAGTACAACACATAAACTGCAAGATTTAATAAAGGTTTTCTAATGAACTACATTGTCTATTATTAGCTACTCTCTAAGCAAGCCTGTACTAACTACACGCTTCTAGTTAGATATTCACTTCTATTGGACTGCCCGTCCGACTTACAAACTTATTTAACAATATTTATTTTTAGTTCGGGTTAGATTTTTAAAATTGACGCGTTCCCGTGTGCTCTTATTATTGAAAAGTTATTCGCTGTTGGAACTCAAAGTCAACAAAATAGTTTTACTATCGGAAGAAGTGAATCAATAGTGATAAAAGTGTACTATATTATGCAATCAATTAAACGGAAACATGAAACATTAATTTTACTTTCAAGGGCTTGTTAGTAATGGATAAAAGACGAAGGAATTGTTCTGATGGAGTCATAATGTTACAACTTTCCCAAACTCTTCTTTAGCGTCGGTCGGGATATAATAACCAGTTACTTCTATTATGAAATGGCTTTTCAAAAAGCATTACAATAAATATTATTGGTAACATTTAGTAATATACGTACCCACATTAAAAAAAATGAAAGATATACACAAAACTCACAAATTAATCATTTATTTACTCATACCTGTTACAATAACAATGTCACCATGATCAGTGAGTGTTGCTACTACAAAATTTAACTTACAACTAAGGTGAAATTAGGGTAACAATTCTATATTTATACTGTGGACGTTGCCACGCCCACCTGTCAAAACAACAGTTAACATTACTTCCAACATGATACATCAAATAGAAATTTTACACCTAACTCATTAATTACAGTAAAATTCTTATCCATACACGTAATTACATATAAACAAAATAGATAACTAATGATTATATGTGATTGTTTATATGTAATTACGTGTATGAATAAGAATTTTATTGTAATTAATGAATTAAGTATACAATTTCTATTTGATGTGTCATGTTCGTAATAATGTTAATAACTGTTGTTTTGACCGTGGGCGTGGCAACCCACAGATAAATATAGAATTGTAACCTTACTTTCCCCTTAGTTGTAAGTTAGAGTTTGTAGTAGCAACACTTACTGATGATGATGACTTTGTCATTGAAACGCGTATGAGTGAATAAATGATTAATCTGTGAGTCATGCGAATGTCTTTTATTAGTTTTAACATAAACTCACAAGCTATGCTCAAAGAATAGTTGCATTACCTATATTGTTTATTATTCAATAAATTTATCAATTCCTGGGGTATGAAAATTATTGTTAATTGTTTAAAAATATTTATTCAGAGATTAGTATAGGCCTATATAATAACGTGGAGCAGCTGTAGTTGGAGGTTCGCTCGACCTTCGTCTTACAGCAGAGGAAGACACAAGTTTGGAGTTTCAGGAATATAGTTAGACTTCGTGATAATTTGATAAACGGAGCGCGCATTCTACAATTTAATTCCAGAAACGTTTGAGTAAAAGTGATGCAAATTAATTCAGTTATTTGGATGTAACTGAATGAACGTAATTCGTTTACAACAACGCCAGAACTTCGATTTTCCTGGATAATAACATTTTATTTCAAAGGCAGTGTTTTAAGACGAAAATGGGTTAAAGTCTAATGGGATATTTGGACTTCCCTCTGAATTACGTGTATATCAACACTGATTGATCTGCTACAACGTATAATCTCTGTCAACTGTTTATTGGAAGCATTGTTTCATTGTTAGAGTTTTGCGATTGTGTCTAAAAGTTTACTTAGACACAGTAGTTGTAAAAACAGTAGACACAGTAGTTGTAGATAACAGTAGACACAGTAGTTGTAGATAACAGTAGATACAGTAGTTGTAGATAACAGTAGACACAGTAGTTATAGATAACAGTAGACACAGTAGTAGTAGATAACAGTAGACACAGTAGTTGTAGATAACAGTAGATACAGTAGTTGTAGATAACAGTAGACACAGTAGTTGTAGATAACGGTAGACACTGTAGTTGTAGATAACAGTAGACACAGTAGTTGTAGATAACAGTAGACACAGTAGCTGTAGATAACAGTAGACACAGTAGTTGTAGATAACAGTAGACACAGTAGTTGTAGATAACAGTAGACACAGTATTTGTAGATAACAGTAGACACAGTAGTTGTAGATAACAGTAGACACAGTAGTTGTAGATAACACTAGATACAATAGTTGTAGATAACAGTAGACACAGTAGTTGTAGATAGCAGTAGACACAGTAGTTGTAGATAACAGTAGACACAGTAGTTGTAGATAACAATAGACACAGTAGTTGTAGATAACAGTAGACACAGTAGTAAGTAAAAAAGATACGTTTTCTTAGAATAAGAAGAACAAACGTATATCCCATGGAATCTACTAATGTTACGATATAAAAATAAATAATACCTGAAGAAGAAAATATGGGTAAGTAATTGGATTAATTTATGTTACAATTAATGAAAATTGTAACAATTTATGTTAATTTCTTCCATTGATAAGTTTATATAATTATAAAATATGCTTCAAAATGTTGAAATTGTTTTCCAAAGAGACGAGGTTGATTTACTACCTGGGCTTCAGGATCCAAGAGAAAGCAATCATATAACAGTTTTCCCAAACAGCACACCTGATCAATAAAATACAGTCGATAGCATTATGAAACAATATTTCGTCTACCTGAAAGACTTTGACACGTTTTCGCTTCAAATCCCTGGAGTTTTGGCGGAGAGGATTTACAAAATAAAGCCGGGAACAAATCCCAATCACTCACCGGGACTCTCTGGACACAGTAACTTTTCTTTTCATATCCACTCTCACTTCGGCTTAAGTATAAAATAGTTTTTCTATTATGATGTCCAAAAGCGAAATTTTGTTGAAATATAAACTTAGCTCATATAAACATATAGTCATATAAAAACTAAGATTAACAAAAATGAAAAATAAATACAATTACAAACTTAGCTATAATTTGTTAATAGAAACGTGAAGGAGTTAGAAATAACACACACACACATTCTCTCTCTCTCTCTCTCTCTCACACACACACACACACACTAATTAATTAGAGGCGCAACATTAATTACACATTGCAGCGTGCAGAAGTGGAAGTGCGACGCCATACCCAGAGTGGAGTGGGCGGGAGGGGGATAAATTTAATCAATAAATTACATTCATATTGATGTAGCACATGCATATGCATAGAGGTTAGTTATGTGTCTGGTAATGACGTTATCCAATCTTCCAACCTGTGATCTACAGTCGTATCTGTGTATGGCTAACGTGACTTCTCCGTGAGTATGATGTGGGAATGCGACGGATCTGGAATATTACAAAACCGGGAGGCTAAAACTGTTCCATTAATTGGGATATATTTAGGGATAATAATTTTACAATAAGTACATCCCTACTGTTACTAATTAGGTAACTACGAAGTTGAAACAGAGTGTTTTTTATTGGTCACAGAATGGATAGTAAAAGAAAGTAGAAATACATAGACATTACATAAACACACAAACAGAACTGAAACATATGAACTGAATACAAATATATATGAAGTAACCGAGTAGAATTTTACAAGGTTCATGTTTTAATAATAATAAATATATACTGCCAATACAACTAATATGAAGTAACCGTTTTTCGGGAAATACCTCTTTCAAATTTATTAATGTTTGTATTTGTTTCCTTATTAGAAGGAAACAAGTATTTTATTTGTGTCGTTTCTAAAGAATTCGTTACGTTTATGAAAAGAGCTAAATTCTACACTTCCATGAACGTAAATCTGTTGAAAAATATGACTCAAAATTGTACTTTGAGTTTGAAGTTTTTAAAAAAGTTTTGTTGCTCTTGTTATCTGAAAAGTAATAGCAATAGCTGAATCCTGAAATCGCACACTATGAAATATATCAATTGTACTGTGTTTCTAAATATATAAGGAATTCCAATAGCCTCACATTGATGACGAAAGCATCTCTGGTAGTGAGCCCACTGTTGTGTTTGGGTTTCGTAAGTTTCCTAGGATATTTAGTCAAGAGAGGGAGGGGAGAACACCCGTTTTACACACACATAGAAGCTATAAACATAGAGAGATCTGGAACTGATATCTCATTCACGTTACAATTACTAAGTGATGACTTCATTTTATACCATGTGGAGTTTTTTCATTTGCTGCGCCGGAAAGTTTCACCTCAAAAAGGAAGCCATTTATAAACTGGCGAAAAATCTATTCCTTATTATCGTTGAAAAAACAATTATTGAACCAGAACATGTGGCATTTTTTCTCTTTTGCTACCATAAACTGTGTAATGCAAGTAAAAATTGTTTTCACATTAGAGATTTAAAAACTGGGGACTTCATAGCACTGGTGTTGTAAATGTAGGTGTTAATCTTGACTAACTTCAGAACGTAAGCAATGTCTGAGACAAGATATTGCTACGTAGAGCCTGTTTAGTTATACAAGAGAAATACAATTAAGAACTGAGAGAGTCGAAGAGATGACTGTTTTATCAGTGGAATTAGTTGTAATTATTCGTGTTCTGTAGAATTTTCGTAGTATGAATGGATAAATAATTTTGTTAACCAATTATATTCAAACGATGTAATGATAAATTTATTTGATACACAATAGTCTATGGTTATTAAATATCGACAAATTTAATTCACAAGAAAATTGAATTTACAGGCTATTGTGTTGCCTTTATGTTCATTAGAGTCGATTTGGTTCGGAACAATGGGTCAGTGATTGTAAATAATCGGCTGGGGTGATGCCAATTATTCTAATAATTCAACAAATGGAATATTTCTTAGAATTATTTTAATAGGTAACTATTGGTCAGCCTTATATTGGTTAGAACTCGAATATGCCTGGTAATGTAAAAAGCACTTAGGAAAGCGGGAAAATTGCGAAATTTGGTGCCGACGTTTCTACAAGTAAAGATGTTGCTAAATACCTAACAGTGAAGCATATTACCACTATACAACACAACACAAAACTAAAACCCAATACATGCGGTGTATTGGCAGTATACCTAGACAAAGGTACTGTGAGTTAATGAGAGCGTATATGCACCGTTTTCATGAATATACTAAGGCTATATCGTGGCGCTATTTTCTAATAGAGTGAAGGAGGAATAAGGCCTCAAGACGTTAACGTACTCGTCATTGAAACGTTGCCTGTATAGATAGATAGTAGTACTTGACTAGCAAATCAACCGCATTTATTATTTAAAAAGTTATCTCTGCGAGTGTAAACATGATTAGTATGACAATATGATTTGCATAAATTCTATGACCACTTTATGATTAGGATATAATTGGTTGGGTATGGAAACAAAACCAAGGTTAGTATTATGTAACCTAACTTGTCGGAAGGTAAAGCTACTTCCATGTTGTATTTACAGAACATTTTACCTCCATCATCACTTGCATCGTTTTATTTATAAGGCGAACACAATGTGCAATCTTGCGACATATTGTCTAGAACGTTAGATGAGCGTCTGTTGGTGAAGGCATATGTTGGCAATACCTCAACCAACAGCGATTAGGTTGATATATGGAAGAATTGGCACGGGTTATCTGCGTTGTAGTGTGTCGAAATTTTGGGAATAATTGTGCAACCTAATGGTTATGTGGATTTCGTGGTGTAATCATCATGAAGTTCTGAAAGTAAACAAACCTCTGAGAGGCAAATGGCACACATTTTTCCCACAGATCTTTTCTCTCTTCTGTTTCATTTTATGCATTGCAATCTGCAATAAGATATGTTTCAGGCGTGTAACGTATAATAGAGTATAGCAAAATGAGGAAATACGCTCCGTTCTATTCCCCAACCCCGACTCTGCGCTAAGCCAGACGTGAGTGAAACCTTTGCAGCGCTACCCACGTAAACAATCGCGCAAGGATTAGCAAAGCTTAAAATGTCTGATGCCCTGACGCGGAAGCAGGCAAGTACCTTTACAGTTTGTTCAGCTATGTAGTCGGTGGAAAACTTCAATCGAGAGAAGACGACACCGCTTTCAACAATAATACCCTTGAAATTTCTCATGACGCGTGTGTTTTAGGTAACTAATATTCATTTCATACACATCTCTTTTCGATTAAAGTGAAATTTAATTTAAAAAAAGAAAAAACCTGTAAAAGAATTATGCTATTTTATTATTATTTAATATCTACAACTATACATTTTATTTATAACCATTAAAATATTATTTAAGTTTTTTAAAAATAATACGACTGCTGTAAAATACTCTCGGGAAATAGTTCTTTAGCCTCTTATATATAAGCTATTTACCACAAACAAATTGTTTGTATATTCGGCCTTCCGGTTTATACCCAGAAGGTCACGCTGATATTTTACTGTAAATGTTAAACACGAATCCCTATAACTGCGCGTAAATAATATAAAATCTTTTTTTAAAAACCTACAAAAGGATTTAATTTCTTTCAAAAAAGATTTTCAACAGCCTCTATTCCTCAATGACTTCCTTTCGGTTACTTTATATTAACCTTTTATATTTTACTTTGTTACGTTTCCACCGGTGACCGGGACTCCCCCCCCCCCCGGTCTCACTATATTAGTTCATAATTAGTGGTTAGTGTCTACCACTGGATCTCAAATAGGCTGGAACTACTCGGTATTCTGTCACTGATTGCGGTTTGGGTCGTGAGAATCTTATGTTCATGCTATAACACATCCTAAACTCCTATTGCCCATAGTCAAATTTCCCATTAATTAAATATCAACACACGCACACACACACACACACACACACACACACACACACACACACACACACACACACACTCACACTCACACTCTCACACACACACACACACACACACACACACGCACACGCGCGAGCGAGCGGTATGTATAACCTTGCCTTTTTATTAACAACTGAAACTAACACTCACGTCTCTTGAGCCATAATTGTAAAGCAAACCAATTACTTTGACTAAGGTAATTATAAAGTTGTTAATTGATTAAAGGGGAAAACTGAAGGACTATATATACAGGTATGGTACAGACAGCAAGTTACCACCGGACACTAGAAAATATATAGTTCTAGTTATAGTTCTAGATGGATAAGTTAATCCATCTCAATAAATGTGCAGTTGTGTTTTATTTAAATGAATATACTAACTGAAACATTTTATAAACATGTGCATGAGTGTTTTCACCGAACCATTTGCTACAAGGCTTTCCCTCATGACATTTATCTTACGAAAAAGTTTCGAAACTATAGAAATTAATCTGAATCATTTTACAAATTATAATTTGTAAATTACAACGTGGATATGTTAAAAATTTGAAACAAGTTTTTTCAAATTTAAAAATAAAAAATATTGAAACAAGTAAAATAAATTTAATAATTTTATTATCAAAATTAACTTCATTAGTTCTCATGAATAAACTATTTTTACTAAGAATTAAAAACTATTATTAGTAATAATATGCTGAATTGATTTGTTAAATTAGGAAAACACAATAATAATAAAATTGAATCTAATGTGTAACTTTATCTTGGGTAGTCATTTTCTAAATATTTTGTGCGAAACGGTTACAAGCATAAAAGTCGAGTTGCAAGTCAATTGCCTTTCCCAACGCCCATAATATTTGTGAGGCAATCGTATAACAATGTTATTCCTTTACAGTAGCATCTCCCGGCAGACCAAGGAAGAAGGAGAGCGACTTTCAAGGGGAGTGTATGCGTCGACAGTTAACTCATCCATCGTGCCGTTGTCCACCTTAGTTGGACTCTCAAAAGAAATTGTCGAGGAAAGAGGTGTGATACGTACATCGACTTCAGTGAGACCGAAACTACTATCTCTTCCAATAATACTAACTTAATAATAGTATATACGACGATGGTATTTATTGTTGTTCTCATTCTGTGATTTAATAAATAAGTATTTTGGAAACGTATCGGATATAAATGGAAATTTAACATAATGGTACAAAATTTAACTAATTCCAGTTGGAAGAAAATCATTAGATTGCAGATATGAAAAATATGAACGATAAATTGTAAAGTATTATTCACGCCATTTGCCAGGAACAGACCCTGTAACTGGACAACAGCCAGGGTATCTTCGTCAGGTCGTAACCCAAACATTACCTCCACGTGGCAAGCTTGGTAACAATCATGGGTGTCCGCCATTTTATTACGTTTTACAGATACACCTACAAACGATAATGTAGAAAATTCATTTAATAAAACCAAATTTTAATAATCTAATAAATTTTATTATGTAATGTAAAAAACTTTAAATTTTAAAAAGACATCTTTTAAAATAATTTTATATTACAGCTATTTAATTCGACTCATCAGGATGTTTTATTCATTGGGTTATTATATTTAAAAAATTCGTTCTCGTTTTACAAAGAAATTGCCAGTGAAGCGCACCAAACATTTATCCAATACTCTACAAACTCATAATAAACACCTGTTTGTATAAGTGTACGGTAAACTCTCATTACAGGTTTAACTGTAAGAATTTTTATTGCTGAAAATGGAAATAAGTTTGGTTAATATTGCTGTTAAGAATAAAATCCTTCATGCAAGGGTATGAAAGATTGAGAGAGAGAGAGAGAGAGAGAGAGAGAGAGAGAGAGAGAGAGAGAGAAAGAGAGAGAAAGAGAGAGAGAGAGAGAGAGAGAAAGAGAGAGAGAGAGAGAGAGAGAGAGGAGTCCAGGGAAGAGAAGAGATAGAGGGAGAAAGATAGGATAGAAATAAGTACCAGTTATTCATAAATTGTATATCTTGTTTTATAAAACTTCTCACAAACAACTTTATTACAAACAACCCTTAACACTTACAAGGGAGGAAATAATGGTAATACGCTAATTAGTCAGTGCACCATGTTTATACGGGCGCATGAGGTACTCTAGGGAATCTTATTAATTTCAACTAATATTGGCCTATCAATTAACTTAGCGTTAATACTAAGAGGGCTTTCACTTCCCTCACGGCGCACCATTGTAACACAAACTCTACGGGCGCATAGCCAACCACCTGAACGTACTAAGAGGGCTTTCGCTTCCCTCACGGCGCACCATTGTAACACAAACTCTACGGGCGCATAGCCTACCACCTGAACGTACTAAGAGGGCTTTCGCTTCCCTCACGGCGCACCATTGTAACATAAAATCTGCAGGGGGATACTACCTGAACGTACTAAGAGGGCTTTCGCTTCCCTCACGGCGCACCATTGTAACACAAACTCTACGGGCGCATAGCCTACCACCTGAACGTACTAAGAGGGCTTTCGCTTCCCTCACGGCGCACCATTGTAACACAAACTCTACGGGCGCATAGCCTACCACCTGAACGTACTAAGAGGGCTTTCGCTTCCCTCGCGGTGCCCCATTGTACATAAAATCTGCAGGGGGATACTACCTGAACCTACTAAGAGGGCTTTCGCTTCCCTGGCGGTGCCCCATTGTAATATAAACTCTGCGAGGGGATACTACCTGAACCTACTAAGAGGGCTTTCGCTTCCCTCGCGGTGCCCCATTGTAACAAAAACTCTACGGGCGCATAGCCTACTACCTGAACGTACTAAGAGGGCTTTCGCTTCCCTCGCGGTGCCCCATTGTAACATAAAATCTGCAGGGGGATACTACCTGAACCTACTAAGAGGGCTTTCGCTTCCCTGGCGGTGCCCCATTGTAATATAAACTCGGCGAGGGGATACTACCTGAACCTACTAAGAGGGCTTTCGCTTCCCTCGCGGTGCCCCATTGTAACACAAGTTCTACAGACAGTACTACACACAGTTATACACATAAATATAGCCTACATACAATAACGAGACAGCTTTTATAAATACAAACATTTACATCTTGTTCTAGGAATGTTTGACTGAGGGTTGGGGCTGCTGAAATGGTCAGAGCTTGATAGGGCTGTGACCACTTTGGTTCTTAGTCAGGGAATGTTCGCGGTGCACAGTGTTTTGAGAAACTACTCTTGATTGATGATGATAGATATCGGTGTTTCACCTGGTAAAAACTCAAGGCTATTCTGCTATTCACAACACACCACGCTTGCAAAAGCACCATTACAAAACTAAATGCAAATTGTCCCCGTCAATGTTGGAACCGATGCCAAACCGCTTTCACTATTCACGGATAAGTTCAGATAAAGTGGAGAAAAGAGCAATAAATCTCAGAGGAAGCTGCGAAAATCGGCCTTCAATTTGTGCGATAAATAAACCCTGTCTTCCAATAGAGGATGAAAGAAACAGAAAAGGCAACGTAATTTAAATCTAATTATAGAAATCCAACTTGAATCGGCGACACGTTTAGAAAAGTTTTAGAAATTGGAAGTCACGGTTCTCCTCAGTTGTAAGACTCTAAACGGAATATTAGAAACTATTTCTTGAACAGGATTTAGGCGGAATACGTTCTAGGATTTCTGTCTGTGTTATGCCGGTAAAGCGTTGTATAATTGCGATGTAAATTTATTTCAATGTAAAGATAACTGGAAATTTAAAAACGTGGCAATTTCTTGAACATTTCACCGGGTATCTTGAACCTTGTCAGTTGAACTATTTTCAATAACGTAAATCACTATCCTCCCAACAGGTTGTACAATCAGACGTCACCCTTCAGACCTATTGTAAAAGTACAACATATAATCATTATTTAGGATGTTATTGGAAGGCTATAGATTTTTTAATTATAAAATATTGTACTTGGATACGTAATCTATTTATTAATATAGATGTTTCACGTATTAACTTATAGTATTTGTCATCTATAATTGGGTTCGTTGGTCCTTTGAAATTCGACGAGTTCTCCTAAGATCCTACGAAATAAGAGACGGTATTGAAAAAGCTGTCTCTTCCATTCCTGTCAACCTTCATGGTCCTTTCTACAACTAAATGATAATAAAATGGCATCAAGAAATTTATACAACACAAAATATAAACCAATTTGTGTGCTGGGTGTTGTAAATATACTACTTGATTTTCAGTCTTTGTGGTATAAATCTTTTAATAAAAATATTTTAGTATTTAGTCCTGAGGAGTATGGGTGTGCTTGGCGTCTTTTAAACGTTGAAAGCCATTAAATAAAGCATTTACAATATAGTATTTCATGTCATCAGAATCCTTTCATGTGTTTAGTACTGAGAAGTTAGAAGCGTATAATAGATTGAATAATCTATTTGGTTTGCATAAAATAAGAATAACTATGGACTTCTTATCTGTTTAAAATTATTTTAACGGCAGTTATAAAGACGCGTTATTTGTAAATTTAATCAATTACATCCTAAAAAGAAAGCGAATAAGCAACTGCTGTTGCAGCTATCGTCGAGGTCGCCACAGAGCAGATGTAAGAACATGTATGCTCCGAGAGCAAGACAGAGATATTATTCCACCCGTTTAACCGATAATATATGGCTTTTTATGGTTGGACTTTAGCCAGAGAATTGTCGTGGGTTTTAAATCGTAAAGCTTACGATCAAGATGTGTAAAATGTTCTCATCAATTCCGCACAAGTAAGATACACTGCATAAAAACTTTATTTTATAAAGCCGATCACACATTATACCATGGGAAATAATAGTATGAATAATAATACTTACTATATAGTACCGTAGTAAGTAATGTAAAATATTTTTTTTTTACAAAATAAACAAATATTGTCAGTATTGTTACATAAATGATGCGGGCAACGGCCTCCCCCAAGTGATATATATATATATATATATATATATATATATATATATATATATATATATATTACGCTTCCCTCAAGCCGCGAGTGGTCTTTCAAATAATTTTTTGCAGCCCAAAGCAAGCTCAGAAATCAATCAGAATCTTCAGAGTAGATATAGGCTACTGAAGTAAAAGAAGGACAGAATGCTGCCGAAGGTTTAATGGGAGTGCAACAGGCCTTCCTCTTCTTTATGATCATTATTTTCAATTGTATACTATAGTGATTACTGTCATGTAGTTTTTGATTAAAAGATCTTTTCTAGGCTAACATCCCTAATAATAATAAGATACTGTCATGGGAGGATTGAGAACGAAATATAAGCCTATTATCTAGTTCTATACAAGAAATATATCACTAACTATAATTAAAACTATCGAAAACGTAAGCCCGAATAACACAAAAGGGAAAAGTAGAAGAAGAACCACTGATCGAATTGAAATTGACATTGTAATAAAACAAGGAGTTATTTGAATGCATTACTACTCAATAAGACCATGAAAGAATTTATCAAAAAGTGAAAGCTAAGAAAGAGTATCAGATGGAGAGAAAAGAAACTGAAAAATCTGTGATATTAATTGCTCATGCTAAAGGCGATGCACAAAGATCACCCGGTCAACATAACCGCCAAGAAGTAAAACTGGATCAATACAAACTGCATAGTGGTGACCTCTTGCAATGCAAACTCGAGGGGCAGTGTGCGATAATAGAACAAGCAAAATGATCCAAGTAAGGGGTAACCCTCTCACATAACGGAACGTCAGAGACAGAAATAGAGGAGTACGTAAAAACCAAACAGAGATGATTGATGTCTGGATAATTCAATAAGAAAGAATAAAAATTTAATAGAGAAATGAAAAATAGATTGTACAAATTGTTTGACCAATAATGGAATATGCTGAAAACATGACCTGACACAGCGAAGATAAGAGAATGGTGGTGAAATCGGGATAAATATCCTTAGAAACATATTTGGAAAAAAGCTCAGGAACAGAGCAAGAGGCACAGACGGAGAAAACATTAAGGAATCTGTGACGAAAAGAAGACGGCAGTGGAACTACCATATAAGGAGACTGACTGAAGATAACAGTAGTGAAAGCAAGGAAAATTACTAATTAATACAGACACGCGATCAATGAGTGTGATTAGCTCCCCTTTCTTATGATCATCATACCAGAAACCAAAAAATATGTATGACCGTGTGGGATACTAATAAGAAATAGTTGCAACGTTTGTTATTTTATCAAAGCTGATCTTCCGGTCAACCTTGGTTTTACAACAATTGCATTGGTGGCTGAGTTTTGTACATTTCACTGAAAGTACCAATTTATTAACTTACTTCAGCTAATGGAGAAGCCTTGCGGGCATCGATTTCCTGCCACAACTAATGTCTTTAATTACGTCTTCGCGGTGAGATTTATTTAGAAACTGACTAAATATATCCGAGCTTTTTGTAATGCATTGGTTTGTGACAGGTAAAAATGAAGGTCTTGATTAAATTCGTTTTGTAATTAATATCAGATAGTTGGCTGTTAGCCAACTGCGTTACACTACCTTGACTACATTGAAAGCAGAAGATTGTTTAAAGGTAAGGAATTACAAGGTGGTCTCATTCGTACTGGTGAAAGGAAAATGTGTGACGTCACAAAAGTTGCCCACGAAGTAGTACGGTCCCACTTGGAAATAGTACCCTGTCCCCTTAGATGTCTTCCTTCCGAGATTAGAGAAAATACTATCTTGTCCTTTAAGATGTCTTCTGGTGATTGTTAGAGCAAACACTATCCTATCCTGTATCCAAACAAATAATATCCTGTCCTCTGAGATGTCTTCTGACCATTATTAGAGAAAATATTATCCTATCCTCTGAGATTTCTTCTGACAGTGATTAGAGCAAATACTATCCTGTCCCTTGAGATGTCGTCTGAGCGTGATTGGAGCAAATATTGTCCTGTCCCTTGAGATGTTGTTTGAACGTGATTGGAGCAAATATTATCTTGTCCTCTGAGATGTCGTCTAATCATGATTGGAGGAAATACTATCCTGTCCTCTAAGATATCTTCTGGCGGTGATATGAACAAACACTATTCTCTCTTCTAAGATGTTTTCTGGCCGTAATTAGAGAAAAACATCTTGTCCTTACGAGACGTCTTCTGGCCGGATTGCAGCAAATATTATCCTGTCCTCTAATATGTCTTCTTTCCATGATCTGAACAAATACTATTTTGTTCTCTGAGATTTATTGAGGCCGTGATTAGAGCAAATACTATCCTCTTCTCTGAAATGTCTTCTTTTTGTGATTAGAGCAAATATCGTGTCCTCTAAGATGTCTCTGGCCCTGATTAAAGCAAATACTATCCTGTCCTCTGAGATGTCTTCTGACTGTGAATGGGGAAAATACTATCCTGTCCTATGAGATGTCTTCTGGATGGGATTAGAGCAAATATTATCCGATCCTCTGAGATTTCTCTGACCCTGATTAGAGCAAATATTATCCGATCCTCTGAGACGACTTCTTACCGTCATTAGAGCAATTACTATTCTTAGCTCTGAGATATATTCTGACGGTTATTAGTAGAGCAAATATCCTGTCCTCTGAAATATCTTCCGACCGTGATTAAGAGTAAATACTATCCTGTCCTCTGAGATGCCTGCTAACCGTGGTTAGAGCAATTACTATTCTTACCTCTGAGATCTATTCTGACGGTTATTATAGCAAATATCCTGTCTTCTGAGATGTCTTTGGCCGTGATTGGAGTAAATACTATCCTGTCCTCTGAGAAATTTTTGGACCGTGATTAGTGTAAATACTATCCTGTCCTCTAAGATGTCTTCTGGCCCTGATTACAGCATATATTATTCTGTCCTCTGAGATTTCTCCTTTCAGTGATTAGAGCAAATACTATCCTGTCCTCTGAGATGTCTTCTATTCGTGATTTGAGCAAATACTTTTTTTCATCTGAGATGTCTTCTGGTCGTGATTAGAGCAAATAATCTGTCCTCCAAGATGTCTTCTGGCTGTTATTTGGAAATACCTTTTATTCCCAATACCAATATATTATTTACTAACTATTAATGTTAAAACCTATCATCTCTTAAACTCAAATTGCTAAGGGCTTGGAAAATCATCTCTCATATAGAAAATTTTTAAACTTACCAACGTATTCAGGTAAACCTTAAGATATACTGGTGAAAATAAATACTTCCCAATATACTGGTTTTTATGTTAACAAATACACTCATCTTCTATTAAATATATTAAGAATTAACTCCAAACATTTTTTCTTGTTCGCCATTAGCATTCAGGTGGTCTCTAACATCGTTTATCTCAGTTTACCCTTTTTTTATTCATTTCCTTTTCTAGGTTACAGTGTGATGTGGGACATTTGTTATTCAGTAGCCTTCTGATCTACATTTTATTGTTGTTTTGTTTTGTTTTGTCAACGTCCAAACTTGGGATGTATAGGTTTAAACTATAACGTTAAATCGTAAGGTCTTTTGTTTCTATACTTTTCAGGAACAATACTCGTATATGTTTAACTACGTATCCGAGTCTGCCAGTCTCAATTCGTTTGTTCAACTGTTATTTAACAGCTTCATTTGGCCTGATAGTTTGCCTTTGTTCCATAAGTTTTGTTGTATTCTCAATGAGGTTTGCTCACACTCGTCACATCATTTGTTTCGGTGTAGTTATTATTGAAGTAGAATTTTCTTTCTTTCGTATCTAACTCTTTTCAAATGATGATTTGATAATGTTTCTATAAATTAATAAAGTTGCTAATGAGTTTATTATTTGATAACAATGTGTTCGTCATAGTGTGAGTAGTTTAATTGTACCAATAAGATAACGATATATCTTTCCCGGCAGTCTACCCATATGCTCCGACCTCTTCAGCTCGTTTTCTACTTTCCGCTAAAACCTTTCAGTGATATTGTGTCACTTGCGAACCACCTACGTATGTTTCCGCTTAGTAATCGTTTCATTATTCTTGTGCCTCTACTATACGTGTGTAGTAGGCACTTAGTTACATGCAACTGGTTTAGCTGATCCGAAGAGAATTCTTCATTAAGTAACAAACTTTAACAGACGCAGGCTACCTTTGTTAATTTGCTTCCAGCATTCACTACTAGAACTATCCTACAGTGAAAGATTTATACTCTGATAATGTCACAGACTTTGAAAAAAAAAAACAATTCAAGCAGGCCATAAAATTTTATTCCTTATAGGATACGACAGGGACCAACCAACTGATACGGTGCAGCACTTTATGTGAAAAGGTCAAATAGAGTGAAAATGATTTATTTTAGTTATAACATTGTGTACATATAATATGAAAATGCGTAACTCAAAAGTCTTCACCTTTATTAACAAATTACAAAATAAAATGGAAATGAAATCGGTATTATTTGTTCATTTTGATCGAAACGAAAGTAAGAATTGAAATTTGACAAGTAGTGCTTCTGTTTGGATTTTTACCATGTATTTTTCAGTCGGTGTTTTTATTATTCTTTGATAGAATCACAACTTTTCCTATTCCTTAATACTAACCTTAATAGGAATGACAGCTGGAGAGCAAAGTTTTGGTACAGATGGAATTTCCGTAAAATCCTTTCACCTGGCGTTACCATTGTTTTTCATCGAAAGTAAAACTATTATAGTATGCGTACTTAAATAAACACTTCAAATTAAAAACGTAAGTGAAATTAAACTGTTCAAATTAATTACTATACGTAAGTAATAAAAAGTAGTAGATAAAGTTTTTAATGATCTTTGCCGATTTCGTTTAATAAAAAAGAATTTTTATGGAATTAGAGATGGTTATTAAAATGGCTTGATTGAATTTATGTCGACGCGACGTTTTGACCACACCAAACTTTTGTAGTCCTTCTAAAGACTACATAGTTATTAATTTATAAACAAATTTAAACCACAAGAACTAAAAGTTCACTGTTGGTTGAATTGAATCCAGTTGGTCTATAGTAGAATTTCTTTATAAATTAATTAGTATTTAGACTTAGGGTCTGCAAAAGTTTAGATGTGTTTCAAAAGTCAATAGAAACTCAATTAAACCTTGCTAATTTATTCTTTCCACTTCCCAGACTCTTTACACGTTTAGGACTGAGTGTTAGGGACATATTGTTTAAATAAATTCGTTTTACTTGCTTTTTAAATCTCTAATTCAATTAAATTATACATCTTTGATAAATTACGTTTTATTTATTAAATTCTCTGTACGAATATAAAATACTATTTTCATTGTTCATAATATCATTGTGTTGGTAAAACCAAATAGTTGGGGTGACTTGCTTACATTGTTTGTACTATATAGATAGATAAGTTTCTATAGATAAGATAAAAAGGTTCCTGCTATTTATATTCTTTTCTTCTGATGATGCAGCAATATGCGACAAGCAAGTTAGTTACCGTGTAAGTATATATTCTTCTTAAACCGACGTACTTGCAACTTACACAAACGATAGTTTTAATAAAATAAGTAAAAATACTCTCTAAATAAGGCTCTCGGATTTGTTTCTTCTAAGTTATGTCTCAAGAAGTTATCTCTCAAGAAGTTTTTATTATTATATGTTTCTGCTTCAATAAAACAATAACTCGATAATTTATCTATTTAAGCACTGTGCAAGCACTGGACAAGCGCAATGGAATCAGTACATCCAGTAAATGCGAGACACTCACAGTCTAGCATTAACTAATTTGCTTGTTTCTAAACCTATCCAACAAAACGTATTTAAAATGAATAAATTCTTTATTAATTTGTCGTTTCCAAAGTTCGTTTTTGTTTACAATCAATTAGGTGTATCGACAGTTATGTAGGGGATAAAATTCATTAACTAAATAGCTTTATCCCATTTATATCAAATACGTTTTCAAACCCTCGTCCTTTGAGCCCTTTACCCCATTGCTGTCCCAGGGGTTTTGCGGCGGTTTATTTTTCCGATTATGTTTTACTTTAGAGAGAATACCTTATTCTGACACATAGGAAGGATTTTTGGTCCACGAAAATTTCCGAACTACAAATGTCGCAATTCTTACAATTTCGAGCATTTACAATAATTATATAATTTAAAGTTCCTAATTTTAAAGTAGTTACATTTTCTACTATATAGCCTTTTTTTAAAAACCCTTCAATGATTTACAAATAAAATTAATTACCCTGTTACTTTAAAGCTGGTGCAAGTTAGCTGGGGTAATTTGTAATTTTATTTTAAAGATAGTTATCAACTTATCATAGTTGTGGGAATATAAAAAATGATCCTTATATAAATGGATGAATTATTATATAACATTAATAATTTATTGAGGACTCAATTTGCTGCCTTTAGAAATGAATTTTATTTAGCGTACATTTGGTAAAAAGTACTGAATAACTGTTCCTAATTGGATGTTATTATTTTCAAAAGTTTTATTTAAAGTGGTATATAGAGATTTATTTACTTGTCAGTTTACTTATAATGACTCTATATTTAAATAGTGTAAGATTAGTAGGTGTGAGTTAACATACGTGTAATCGTATAACTGAAAGTAAACGAGTATAACCTTGTGAAATATGTTTTGCAATAACAAAACGTTAAACTGTAAGAAATGATACGAAGACTATGTCTTATTCGCCATGGCAAGATATTCATTAGCCTTTATTGTTCGTGAAATGTTGAAGAGACTAACTGAGAAATCTTTTGTAAATAATTGAGATCGCGTGGCTTGCTTTTAGCACGTTCTAATTCTTTTGTTAACGTCGTCATTGATGCGACACGCCATTGTAGGGGAAGTCTTTATTTAACGTTTTTAATTTCAGTGAAATCTAAACAGCCTTGGGTGATTTAATACGCGAAAAGGAGTTATCAGTTACGTATGAGTAGACTACGTACCCGAAACACGCAATCCCTACTTTTTTCCGCTGTTGCACAAAGTTATCTAAATGCTACCCACATTAGTAGCTTCAAATTCTATAACTAAGTCAAATTTATTGATCATCACGAATAAAATATTTTAAAACTCACCATTTTTAAAATACTAGGTCCGTATGTAGATGTGAATCGGTGTGGGCTTATTTGCTTCACGGCCAGGCAGCTCTACACACAATCTTCAACAGCTGTTTGATAGGTGTGCTTAGGCTATATAAACGAGCGCTGAAGAGAGGCCTGCTGATGCAAGATGCGCTTGTAGTCCACGAACTCTTGTCAATGTTTCTTCTTATCAGATTTATGTAAACACGTGATGAGACGAGAAAAAGTCTTTACCTGCAATTTCTATTAATTAATAGACATTTGTGGAAATTGTTATAAACCATTCAGTTTCAATCACTTTTATGGTAAATTCCAAAAACCTCGCTCCACGTTTTACGTTTCTCTAACTAAAATACAAACAGCATAACAATGTCACTTCACGAGTTTATACGGAAGTTATCCCTGCAGGAATCCAAGTCTGTTGTACAACTTGCGTTATTTAGTGAAGCAAATCACGTCGTAGCTTTTGGTGTTCTAGCCAGTTCTACTGTACATTTTATTATGGATCGGTATACGATAAAACCCTTTCGCGTTGGTTATAAAGTTGCATGTAGCTTTAAAGCAAATAGTTTTTGGCACACATACATACACTCACACACACTCACACACACTCACACACACACACACACACACACACACACACACACACACACACACACACACACACACACACACACACACACACACACACACACACACACACACACACACACACACACACACACACACACACACACACACACACACACACACACACACACACACACACACACACACACACACACACACACACACACACACACACACACACACACACACACACACACACACACACACACATAAACATAAACACACATGAACACGAACACAAACACAGCACACATACGTACACGCACACGCGCACACACACACACACGAGCGCTAGCGCATGCACATGCAGCGTTATTAGCGAAAGTAGGATTGTATAGGCCTAGGTAAGGGAGATAGCCACCGAGTATCCCAAAAGTATTCTGATATCTTTACTTTAGAAACCCTGCATCAATCTTTACTTCCGCGGAATACTAAATATTCTTCATTTACTCTTTTATGTTTGCTTATTTCTATAAATAAATACATGTAAGTTTACATCCAAACTAATATCTTTTTTGTGTTTTCAGGTATGTCTTAATGAAGAAAGTGCACGTTATGTAAGTTGAAAGTATTTAGTTTTGAAATGCTGTTATGAACTAGCGACCTTAACAACAGCTTTAATGCAAATATAATGGGACGAGTGATGATTGGCTTTTTAGAATAACAATAATTTTCCACATACAGTCATACACTTGGAAGCGCACAAACTTACTTATTTGTTTGCCTTATATTTGTTACTAAACACATGGAATAAATTGGAATAACGGTTTAACTCAGTAAGAGTCTGCATTCTTATGTCAAAGCGCATGGTCAAAAAAATGATGTACACACACAGGTGCCTGTATATGGGTTTGGGCGTGTGTTTGTTTGTGTTTGAGCGTGTGTGTGTGTGTGTGTGTGTGTGTGCGTGAGTGTGTGTGTGTGTGTGTGCGTGCGTGTGTGCATGTGTGCGCTGTATATGTGCGCGTGTGTGTGTGTGTGTGTGTGTTTGTGTTTAAGTTTGTGTGTGTGTGTATGTGTATGTGTGTGTGTGTGTGTGTTTGTGTGTATGTATGTGTGTGTGTGTGTGTGTGTGTGTGTGTGTGTGTTTGTGTTTGAGTGTGTGTGTGTGTGTGTGTGTGTGTGTGTGTGTGTGTGTGTGTGTTTGTGTGTGTGTCTGTGTGTGTGTGTGTTGCAATGGATCGCCCACCTCGCCGTCCGAGGGCCGTCCCGCCCCGCACGGGCCGAGCGCCGCCGCCTACACCCTATGCCCCACCGCAAGCTCAGAATTTTGACAAGCCCTATCCTAGCCAGAACTAAGATACTGTGCAATGACAGAGAACAGGTCACTGGACTTTAATATAAAAAACCTAACTTGCTGAAATTTAACCCTTTGGGTACGTATTCCCGGGGAATGAGTTCTTTGAAGGCATCTTTATGGCAAAGTGACCCTTTAGTTTTAGGAATCTGTAAGAAATGTGTTTTAAATAATAACACTATTGCTTTGTTGGCAAGTTAGTAAAAAATACGTTTTTTATTTACTTTTTAATTTATTACTACAGCACAGTTTGTCCCCATCTTACATCAACTAGCTCTGTAAATTTTGAATACTACATTTATTTTAATCTTTTTTTGTCTATTCCTTTTTATAATTCAAGTTCTGAAATATTTTATTTTTAATTATTAGTTTCAGATGGAAAATTTTACTTTAGCTAAGTTTCCTTTAATCTTTAAATATTTAAAATCGAAATTACATAATTCTATAATCAAACAAAACTGTCCTTCCTTTTTTAACCTACTTTTAATTCAATATTTGATACTTTAAAAACATAAGTGACATTTGTAAAAAATTTACATCCTATCAAAACAATTAATAATCTGAAAACATTTGTCATAAGAATTAACCATTTTCCCCTTTAACTAAATGACATATTTAAAAACAGCAATCATATTAAAAAACACTGTAACCCTTTGTTATTTCCAATTTAGAAGTTAATTCAATAAGCAATTTTTCTCTATTTAGTTCGATATTTTGAACACTTGATTTGCCAACAATAAAAAAGAAAATATATATGCTTATATAACTAATTAAACCAAAACCTTACATTTTATCTGACATTCTTAATGTAACGATATATTCACTAGACATACAATTTTACAACCTTCTAATCCCTCTATGTTTTAATTAAACTCCAAAATAATTTTAATTAATTTTCATTGAACTTTTATTTTAATTAATTTTCATCAAATAATTTTAGTTAATTTTCATTTCTACTGATATCTGAATTTCTTTATAAAAAAAACAATATTTTTCTTATCTAATAACATTTTTAATTTTATTTAATATATGTTATCTTGGTTGGAGAGACTCATTTTGTAGAGGGGATCCCCCACTAAACGCTACCCCCTCTAGGGTACGCAATAAACAAAGCCATTTCTTGAAAATTCGTCAACTCTAAAAAGAAATTTTATTTGAATTTAACTTAATAAAATGTCAACTTTCCCCAATAAATGTTCAATATAAAATTTTAATTAAATGAAAAAGAGAGAAATTAACCTCTGACCTTAAACGGTTGAGTATTATATCCCCACTTCCAAACTCGGAAAAATTTGACGTTCCACTTTCCATTTATTTATTTATTTGCATCGTTCTATTTAAAATTTAATTAACATTTTTTTACGGTTCTATTTTATAGTTTGAATTTAAAATTTTGAAGTCCACTTTTATTTAATTTTATTTTCACTGTTCATTATTAACAAGTTTTAATTTAAGTTTAGAAGCACTGTCCTTTAAAATTTATTACATTTGCTCTAATGTTCCCCTTTTAACACTTAACAAACTGCTGAGAACGCCACCGCTTTGTTGTTAACTAAGGGAACCACTTTTGGAGAAAATCCTTTCTCCGACAGGGTCCTCATCACAATTGCAGCTACATTTGGGCAACACAAACTCTCGCTCTTAGCCCGACATTAGCTACGTCTTCATTAACAGATCACAAAATTTAAACAAAGGCTTGTGACCTGGAGCGCACTTACGCGTTTTTAACCGTTCGAAGTCTAAAGGCACGCTGCTCGCTCTACACCCGCTGGTTTTCTGGTTTACACAGCGGCTACAATCACACCACGTATTTCGACCAATGGGGTGGCTGTAAAATGGCGTCACGACATCAGGCGACAATAACCGTCGCTTTTATTTACCTTTCTCACACAAGGCAGCCTCACTCCAAAATGATCAAATTCTTGTCTGTTACTTTATTTTGGTTTAACTCCTTTATTTGGCGTTTTCGCAATTTTTGGTACAAGGCATTTTTCTTTCCTCTTAAAAAACCTCGTCTCCTCGAATGTCGATGGTGGTGGTTGTAGGTGTATTTTGTGGTCTTCTCTCCTTTCCATGTAATTCACTTGTTTTTTGAAAATATACTAAACCCCTTATCCCTGCTAATGGCTTAGCTTTCACATTTTTAAATTACGAAATTTCAGTATCATTGCGACGGTATTTGTTAATCCCGATTCTGCCCGTCGCAGTGTGTATGTGTGTGTTTAGTCACAGACAATTATTATTGCTATTCCAGAATTATGTTACGTAATTAATTTGTCCTATAAATGATAATTAAATTTTTGATGATTTTTAATGTAAAATAATGTATTTTATGTACAATTAAATGAAAAGAGATTATTTTTAAAAAAATTAAGCATTTTAATAGCTTTAGTATATTCAAACTGGAAACAGCAACAGCTTTAATTCTGAAACCTGATATTTGTGTCATGAGTGGAAAAACGTTCCTCTGAGGTTTAGTTTAAAAGTTATAAAACATTCCTCAACTCGTGAAATAAAAGCTGACAATGAACTCTACGGACTCAAGTGCTAAAAGAAAATGAGCTGCATAAGTATTGCCAAATTTTGTCACAAAAAAGCTTATACGATTGCGGTTTAACCGTTCGTTATTTAATTGCGTTCCCTGGGTCTTCACGTAAGGGCTTATGCACGTGTGGCAATGCATTATACTATACTAATTGAGCCCCGTCCGGGCTAAGTGTTCTAGCTAAGTGTCCGGGCTAAGTGTTCTATTAATTTTAACCTACTAGTTCCGTTATTATAGTAATGTAAATTGTACTTGACATCTTCTTCGCTGAACAAAAAATAAGATGCAAGCTTTAGACTCCAGATACGTTGGATGGTGATAAAATATATACATCAGATTTGTCTATTATATTTTGTTACAACAAGTAATTTTCTAGAAGTAACCACTTCTAAAGTATAAATTGTTTCCGTGTTTTGGAAATTATCAAAATATGTTTATTTCTTATAATCCTATTTGCTTTGTAATCAAAGTCCACTATTAAATTTATACTCCAAACCTTGCCTCTCCTCTCTCTGTCCATTCCCTCTAACTCCGTTCGCCATCCGTTTCCCCCTTTTCTCCCGCTGAAACCATTTCATACCACTTTTCCTTCCCTCCTCTCTCTTCTAACATCTCTCATTTCCACTGTTCCTCTCGTTGTTTCTTATGACTACTCCCCTTGTGTTCCTCTTTCTACCGACTATCCACTCTTCCCCTCTCTACTATTTTTGCTTTCCTCTCTCATGCCTTTCTTGGACTTAACCGTTACACTTCCTAAATATTTAGAATTTGTGTTAGTAAGCTTCAGATGGAAAGTTTAAGTAGAGGTTATTTTGGAGACAGACAAGACTTATGGAATATCATTATCTGTATAATAAACGCCGTTGATCTCCCATTCACGTTATATACAAGAGAGAAAGAGAGACAGACAGAGAGGGGACAGATAGATATATGAACGAACAGTAAAGACACTCATCCGAGGTCCCACTTTACACTTACGGTTTGTTCAAATAATTCTGAAGAAGGTTAGAGTTTCTTGCACATAACTCTACACATAACTTGCACATGGGTCAACGGTATTGCAAAATGCGAAAAATTCAATGCCAACTTGCTTAGGTCAAAGATCAAGGTTCTAAAATTAAATAAAACATAATTACCGAACTCAATTAGAATTGTATATTTTTTAATTGAGTTGGTCATTTGGGATTTGTGAGAAATATTATAACTCCATTGTAGGAAGCAGAATCAATGATGCTTCGAACTTGTAATTGGGACATTGTATCTATTATTATTTAACAAGTTAGATTTAGAAATGTTGTTTTGTTTGGCCTAAAAGTAAGTCAATATATCTACTCCAAACTATAGAGACAAGGACGGTATTAGCAGTAAGGATATATTGAGGGAAGGGCAAATACAGGTTGCCCTTGGTTAAGGACGCAAACAGTTTACTTCTAATTTGTGTTTGGTTTTGAATCAGCTTAAATCCGTTACAATATTTATAAGTTCTAAACGTTTACTTACATTATTTCACATTTATTTATTATTTCGTTTATTTCCCTTATTCGTCTTAATAATGAAGATAATATTGTTTAAATTAGGGAATTTTAGTTTTTGTGAAATCCACCCTTTAAATTGGCTCAATTTATTCAAAATTCTGTGCCATAAAGTTGGGGTTGTGATATAAAACTTAAGTCAAAATTCAGGGGCTGTGGAGTGGGCATCCATTTTCTACTGTACTCTACATAGAATATTTGAAACAGCCAATTAGTAGTAAATCCGCATAATTATCGCAAAGTATTTCAGTTGTCACACCTGCTTGACACTACTCTGTAAAGTCACGAAGCGAATGTTTACACAGAAAATTAATCAGTGAGCTTATGACAAAAAAATAAATCAGTATTAATAATTAAAAAGTTATTCCTCTGCTTGATGATGTACTATCTTGTAAATCTGGATAGTAAAATTAAATTTAATAAAAATAATATAATGCAGAAGAAGATTTAAAGTCTAATTATATTCATCCTAATGGACACACATTAAGGCGCTAAACATTATCAATCTCCATGTAGCAGTAATGGATTTTCATAAACAGAAATGTAGCACTGCAAACTTTTAGGTTATAATTTTGATGTACGACATCTGTCACATTCAAGTCGTAGATCGTCCCGACTATAAGGGACCGCACAAAGGGCATTAAGGAAAGACACTTGGTAAGCACATAATGAGAAGTGTATGTAGGATTATAAGAAGCAAATGCTTACATGGGGAATAAAATAATGTAGAAATGCTATAATTACTGCAGTACAAACAAGAAACTTAAATGCTTATGTAAAACCGAAAATAGACAAGAAGAAAAAAATATAATTTGTCAAATTGCTAACAAAATGATCATAATAAACAGCAGATATAATATAATTAGAATTAGAAATAAAATGATTACTAATACTAATAACGCAAAAAAAAGAAAAATGGGAAGTTTTAATTATACAATCTATGAAATGGAACATAAAATAAAGTATTTAAAGATAAACATATAAAAAATAAGTTTTAAACAAATAACATTATTAAAGAAATAATAAACTACAATAAAGACAATATGAACGATAAAATAAAATAAATATAACATAAAATGTGACGATTGTCATAAATATAATATAGCACAAATAAAGAAGCAAATGAAGGACAAATATAGAAGGAGCAGCTTAGTGGTTATATAAGGGCCACATACATATAAAACTAACTGGGTTCTACATTCAATTTCACAAAAACATAAAAGCCCTAATTCAATCAATAGCCATTTAGCTAGGAAAACGAAAAGCAATAGAAAAAATTAAATTTTCAATATTTTTAAAAACATTTGAACAATATCCTACGAAGACGTTAAACTATATTTTATATAAATATTATTCCGGGTTTTCCATTAAATATACTTGTAATATATATATATATATATATATATATATATATATATATACATATATAGCCTACATATATATATTATATATATATTATTATTATTATTATTATAATACGTATATAGAGATGCCTTTACGGATGGACAAATATAATGAATAGTTATTATCTGGAGAACATTCGTTCATTCTACAGTGCATTGAAATTCAGTGGAACTGCGATTTAATGAATTACTATTCCATCATATATCATATATATATATATATATATATATATATATATATATATATATATATATATAGTCTATATATATATATATACATATATATATATATATATATATATATATATATATATATATATGTAAGTATAATTATATATATATATATTATTATACGTATATACGGATACCTTCAAGGATGGAAAAATATGATGAATAGCTATTATCTGGAGTACATACATTCATTCTGCAGTGCATTGCAATTCAATGAAACTGCGATTTTATGAATTACTATTCATCATATATTATATATATATATATATATATATATATATATATATATATATATATATATATATGTTACTACATCGCCGGTAGGAAAGCAGAATAAAACAGTTATGCCCCAAAATAAAATTTAGAAAGCACTCACCCTACAAAAGAAATTCCCTTAACAGCCTTCCTACTGCCGTGGGCAGTGCGGATACTTATAAAATATTCCGCTTTAGTCCCTTACGACGAGCTCTATATCAATTAATTCTCTTATTCGACTGTTGTACCTGACTTGCTATTTCTATTTTAAAAAATACGGCAATATCAAATACGTAGGGATCAGCTGACAATAAACGTAGACCGTACAGTGCTGCCCCCAATCGAATCTCCTATTAACTACTTGCGGTAACTCTCGGCTACTTGGCGGCAATACAAAAAAAGGTACTATATGTATATATATATATATATATATATATATATATATATATATATATATATATATATATTTGTGTGTGTGTGTGTGTGTGAGTGTGAGTGTGTATGTTGTAAAGGGCGTAAATTGAGGATTCAAGCGTTGCAATGGAAATTTTAAAATTAAAAAATATACACATTTAATTGTTGGAAATAAGCAAATATAAAATTAAATACAGTGCCATAAGCAGGTATTTAAAGAAACTTTATAAAGTAAAGCCATTCCTAAAGGGGGCTCTTTATTACTTTGGATTTGAAGGAGATAAATGCAAAGAAAAGTCAAAATTCATGTACAACGTTAATCGACATTTAAAAATGTGCAGAAGAAAATCAGGAAGACAATAAAAGATAAGACAATCGCCAAAATTCAAGATTTAAAAAGTTACGCTAAAATTTAAATTTTAATACTAAAATATAAAATTGGACAAACACTGGAAATTGTGACGTAGGGATCAGAACAGTTTAAGGGGTAGGTCGTATGATTCTACGTCACTCTCTAAGAAGGTTACTGATTGGATCAGGGGCCTCAGGTAATATCGGAAGTTTTAAAAATTAGCTGGAAAGAGAAGAGGGAAATGCCAGTAAGTCTTGAGATGCGGACAAATAGAGACTACCCTTGGCTTGCTCCACTTTGTAATGAGTCAAAAGTTTTAAAATTATAGCATCATGATCTAACTGCGGTAAATAAGTGGCGGCTAAATGTAACTGTGCGATTCCCAAGCCTTTTTAGGGATTTCGATCCCTAAAATTGACAAAATTAAATCAAAATGCGGAGCATTTTAAATCGATCAAAAACGGAGTTTTACAAAGTTGATAAACCCTAGATTACTTTAAGAAGATAGTGACATTAGAATTCGATAAAATAGATTTTAAAACTGTTAAATGTGAAACTAAATTGGAAAAGCAGGGATAGGAACGATAAACGTTTGACAAAGTTAATTCATGGGGACGCGTGAGGAACAAAGGTACGTGAACAAGGCCGACCAAGAACGGAGAACTTCCGTCCACAAATCTGGGAGCCAAACTGTGAAATTAACAAGGGTCCAGGAAGCGGCATGAATTTAAAAATAGTTGCTTTCTTCTTGTTCAAATTTAAAATTTCGTAAATTCATTTATTTTTGTAGAAATGAAAATTCAAGTAATTCTTTTAAATCTAAAAAACATAATGAATAAGCTATGTGTTACAAATAATGACTTTATATACATTAGAGGTAAAGACAATTTATTAAAAGGGTTGTTCATAAAGTATACAGAAGTAAAATTAATATATAAACAATGATGTTTTTTATAAACAAATAAACGGGTCAAAACTAATATAAATTTGCCTTATGGTTTTATATGTTACAGTACTTATGATTAAAGAACTCATAAGTTTGTTTGAATACTAAAATAGAATAATTAAAACATTAGCTAGTTTTGGGTGGGAAAAGATGTATAAATTAACTCAGTATAACGGGTTGCAAGTGAAACTGATTAGGAATTAACAAATCAAAATTAGTATAAAAAAAAGTCAGACGACAAATAATTTATGTTGAAGTAGTTCTTAGATTTACAGAAAGTAAATAGATATTGTTCGAAAGCAACAGTCAATAAAGCATATTTTAGATATTAATAATTAAACAAAAAAAGTATGATATATAAAGTATATATATATAAGTGCTATTTTACAAATAGTGTGTTATTATTATCTAAATATGATGTTTAAAATTAGGTTCTGAGGACATTAGTTATCAATTTGGGTTAAATTCGAAATAAGATTTGTTGATCAAAATAGGTGATGTTTACCAAATGATTTTGAGTGAAGGTTTATAAAGTGTTTTAATGTATAATTTTTTGAATAGATGAAACATTCTGATAAATGTGATATAATTGCATAGGTGATTTTTCTTATAAAATTATAAACGATATTTTTTTTATAAATTAAATTGAACATTAAAGCATATGTTTTCAGATATAAAGGTATGCTAGAATTAAGTACATTTTTCACAGGGTTACATTTGAAACGAAATGGTTCAAACGGTTAAAAGGTATTAAAATATTCAAATAACTAAGCTAGGGCAAAATCATTTAAGAAATAAATACTAAGTACATTTATAAAAGTTATATTGTGCTTTAGAAATTTTGTAAAACCTTTGAAGTTAAATTTTATAAAAGTGATAAATCTGTGCTAAAGCGAAAATTGAAATAAAATAAAAAAGTGTTTTTTACTAACTTACAAATTGAGTTGAAATTTATTTAATAAACATTTTTTTTACGCACTCCTCCGAAACCCTGGTCATTAAGCTAAGAAGCCTAAAAAGAATTCATTTCCCCGGAAACAGTACCCAAAAGGTTAAATCGCCCCGAATTAGGTTTTTTTACAATGAAGTCCAGTGCCTGGTTCTCTGGCAGATTTTGGCAAGCGTTAGGACAGGGCTGCCTTCGGTCGGCTATGCTTGTTCAAAATGTTTATGTGTGTGACGGACGGTAGGGCCATCGCAGTGTGTGTGTGTGTGTGTGTGAGTGTGTGTGAGTGAGTGTGTTCACAACATGTTCAAATTAACATATGTACTGAATAATTGATGAGCCAAAAAGCAATGTTTCTCTGTTAGGGATTTTGAGGAAAGCAATATCAGTATTGGTGCTTTGTGTTTAGCTATATGTTCTAGAAGTTACATTAAGAAACATGTAACGATGTTATAAAGCATTCATTAAAGTAATATCTTGGAGTTACTGTAGCGTAATAAACCCTTTTAACCAAACATCCTCCTGCTTGTCGTGATAAACGACTCTATTTCATCTTCAAAGGAAATTTACATCAGGAGATAAATTAAAGTGTTTGTGGCTTAGAAGGTTTTATGTATTTACAAATATTCGTTAAATGCTATTTAGAATTTGCATGGATCCTCATTCACCTATTTTTAAAGAAAGCATAGCGTTATTTTTACTGGACACGTTTTGGTTCTATTTTTACCTGAGATTGAAATGTGAGTACGCTTCGTAACCTTATTGACGTGCCCTAAATCTCGATCAATCAATGGATCAGGAAGTCAGGCCGCACGAAACGTGATTTACCGTAAACATTGGGCAAAATAAATCCTTGCTATGGATTGAGTTTATTATTGGTCACCATGGCAACCAGACCTCAGATATCTCTCCTCTCAAACTCAATTATTCCCCTTTCAGCACCAACACTTCTCTACGTATTTGAGTTACTGATGAGTTTGTAACGATTGTGTTTGCCTTTTTGTGATATAATTTTTTCTTTAGTGCTGTCTGTCATTGTCCCTGTAGCTTCGTTCAACTTATTTGTGTTTACCGTTCGATTTTAATAAACTACACCTACAAATCGATACGTAAGAGTTGTGAATGATAGTCATAAGCAAGAACTATAAACTAATACTCTCGTTCGATAAACTATCTATATCTAAATAGCTACAATTATAGTGAAGCATTCTTTATTGTGAAGTATAAAGATGATGGGGGTCGGGGCCGACTTAGATTATGGTTAGATTGTGTGATACTAACCATAGTCTAGGTTAGGTTAGGATAGGTTGGTTGCGTTGAGTATGGTTAAGCTGGCTTTTAGGTCATGTTGGGTTGAGTAAGGTTAGGATAGGTTAGATTAGGCTTGGTTAGGTTAGGTTAAACTAGGTAAAGTCAGGTTGGATTTAATTAGGTTACATTAATGTTATTTGTGAGCGAGAATGAGAAATGTTCTGAACTTTGTGAATTTCAAGGTAAAGACTTCTGGCAATGAACTGCACAAAGGGTAGAGCCAAGATAAGGCCGGTTTAGTGTTTTAATATGAAAATAGGCTTATAACGTATTTATGAGCTCGGTTTATACTCGGCTTATACTCGGTTTAGAGTATACCAAGACAATGTGAATTAAGTTATATATATATATATATAAATAATCTTCAAAACAAACTTGTTACGAAAATGTTTTCGTTTTATAACGAAAAACCTATAAAAACCAAATTGTCAATTTTAATGATCTATCTGTATTTTCTATTTATTGCTGCGAAGTACACGAGTGTTGCATACAAACCAAGTCACGTGACCTAGTACTGCAGCACTCATCAGATTCTATAAGTACACTCAGCAGTAGAAGTAAATTAAGTACACAGTAATTTACTGCAATATGTATGTACAAACCATGAATTCAACACAATTATCCTATAGTGAAGGGTACACTAGCTTTCTGTGAAATAATAGTGATAATTAATTATCGTTTTAGTTGCAATTAAAGCTTCTCGCAAAGAAAATATATTGTGTGGTAAATATCAATTGGTATTAAAATAAATTCCAATGTGGGAAAGATCAATTATTGATAAAAATCTTAATAGATTATTCCTAAATGGCTATATATTAATTTAAGATAATGTTTAAAAGTGTATCATTACGTAGAATTAGATATGAATTGCTAAATTAGGGAGACTTTACGTCTGGGCGCGCTTTATTTAATTGTGAGCTATATATACTGTACATAACACTATATTTCCTTTAATGATGTAGGATTGTGCACTAACTATACTGTATATACCACTATATTTAATTTAATGATGATAAGATTGGGAATTATCTATACTGTACATAAGTATATATTTCCTTTAATAATGATAGGATTATGCACTAACTATACTGTGCATAAGTTTATATTTCCTTTAAAGATGATAGGATTGTGCAATAACAATATTGTACATAACTCGATATTTCGTTCAGTAATGATAGGATTGTGCACTATCTATACTGTACATAAGTATATATCCCTTTATGATGATAGGATTGTGCACTATCTATACTGTACATAAGTCTATATTTCCTTTAATGATGATAGGATTGTGAACTATTTATACTGACCATAAGTATATACTTCCTTTAATGACGACAGGATTGTGCACTAACTATACAGTACATAAGTCTATTTTTCCTTTAATGATGACAGGATTGTGCACTTACTATACTACACATAAAGCTATATTTTCTTTAATGATGATAGGATTGTGAACTAACTATACTATATTTCTTTCATTAATGACAGGATTTATATCGGGATGTACACAAACTTAAATGTTTGAAGGCACGATACTATAAATTAAACCATACTAGAGTTGTGTGGTGAAAAAACTAGTAAAACAAAAATTTAAGTCTATCTTGTAGATTACATGTAGATTATAATTAATACAATAGAAATGTAGTTGAATTTTAAACGACTATTTGTATAAAATATATATCTAACCGGTTGATAACTAAAAATAGTGTCATTGGTTCTTATTTATTTAAGCACGGCAATGAAGTTTCATTTGAAAAGAAATGTGTTCAATCAACAAGTCAATTAGTATTTATTCGTAGTACAGCAACTTGTTTGTTCCCTTAATAACCTTCGAAGGTTCCAACGTCATGGGAAAGATATGGAAAATAAGAAATGGGTTTGTTTTTATAGAGAAACATTTTCAGGTTCGATAAGATCAAGAAATAAATTCGCGAAAAAAGGTAATTTGTAGTATTAACTATTCAAACTGGGTCATATGTAAAAAGAGTGTCCCCGCATAGTACGAGCGCGTATAGGGTTTGGACCATGTGATCATTATTCACTATTACTTTCAGTTCCCTGTGTGTTTTCTAATCTGTTTCTTATCTATTATATAAACTCTGCCTTATCTAACCTCTGCCTTATCTTTTATCTAACCTCTGTCTCACTTCTTATCTAACCTCCGTCCTGTCTTTTATCTAACTTCTGTCTCACTTCTTATTTAACCTCTGTCTTATTTTTTATCTAACCTCTGTCTCACCTCGTATCTATCCTTTGTCTCGTTTTTTATCTAGCCTTTGTATTACCTCTTATCTAAACTCTGTTATATCTTTTATTTACACTCTGGCCATATCTTCTATTTAACCTCTGGCTTATCTTTTGTCTAAACTCGGTTTTACCTCCTATATCTTACCTCGGTCTAGCCTCTATCTCTTATAAAACCTCTAGCTTTATCTCTTATATAATCTCCGCCCTAACTCTTATCTAACCTCTGATGTGTCTCTTATCTAACTTCTGTTTTATATATTATCTAACCTCTACCTTGTTTGTTGTTTACCATCTTTCTTATCTCCTTTCTAACCGGTCTTGTCTCTAATTTAACCTCTGTCTTTTCTTTTACCTACCCTTTGTCTTTTCTCTTATTTACCCTCGTACTTATTTCAAATCTAACTTTTGTCTCATCTCTTATTTACCCTTGTTCTTATCTATTATCTAACATCTGTCCTATCTCTGATCTAACTTTGTCTTATATCTTATATAACCTCGGTCTTATGCTTTATCTAACCTCTGGACATATCTAACCCCCGTCCTATCTCTTATCAAACCTCTTTCTTATCTCTTATCAAACCTCTTTCCTATCTCTTATTAAACCTCTTTTTTTACCTTTTATCTAGCTACTGTCCTATCTTTTATCTAACCTATGACCTCAACTCTTATCTAACCTGTATCTTAACTAACTTCTGTTTTATCTCCTTACTAAACTCTGCCTTATCTATTTTTAACAAATGTTTGAATTTATAATACACCTAAATAAAAAATTAATAATAAGTAATGAAATATTATGGTTTTGCTATATTGGTTGTGTGAATGGATTTGATGATTCAGGCTCAAAAAACAGCAGAAAGTGTAATAAATAAAAAAACTTAAAAAAGACATGGAGAGTATGATGATGTTGGGGAGGTCACAACAACAAATACAAAAAGAGGGTGGTTCACAATATGATTGAAGGACCCACTACTCTGTAACCACATTTAAAGTTGCCTAATACAGACCGAGCTGTTACGCTTGGGCCCTACGCTATTCCAGATACTACATGGAAGCTACATCGCTACTCGTTACTCCCCCTTATGAGTTGATGGATAAGGCGAATGGCAAGTCGATGGACTGGTATTGCGAATGTGGCAAGGATATATATCGAGTGAATGGTAGCTTCTCTGAAGCAGAACTACTGCTTCAAGATCATTACGATTTACTCTCTATTAAGATAAGTTTCATACTCTAACTCGACGTGGAAGCAGAATCACAATTATTCTTGCAATTATTGTATTTCTACTCATTTGTTTTTTGTGGGAGCAATGATTTCATTTTAAATGTCGAATTTGTTCAATATAAACGTTAAAATTTTTATTACCTGCTAATTGAAATCTCTAGTTTCTTAAATAGTTGTAGATATGTATCTCACCAAACTTCATGACGCGTATGACAAAGATTCAGTAAATAAAGTTTTACAGCTGTACAAGTGCATGTGGGTTGTGTTTTTGCACTACATACTAGATACCGTTTACGATAGTCGTATAACCTCTGCTCAGCCCCTATTCTCATAAACCTGATCATATCTTACAAGATTACGTTGTGGCCTGAAACGTTATACTAGCAGTTAGAGTTTATATATACATAACTATTCCACAAATCGTATATGTGTATCACGATAATAGATTATGAAAACATCCATGTACCGATTTATATCGTTTGGTAAATGTAAAAGGAAATAGTAATAAAAGGAGATATAATGTGAGGGCAGTCTCTGAGCACCGAGGTTATTCTTTGCACAATATGTTTTTATAGGTCTTATTTATGATGAGTAGTAAGTAGGATCGCTCCACTGGTTATGTTACAAACGGGGGCTTCTTTTTACAGCCTCGTAATATCGTATAGCCATAAACAAAACTTCGCGAGCTTTGATGTCTCAGGACTACAGCACATTTCTCTTACTTGGTTCATATTGAACTATATACTTGGTTGGTTTATATTTTTAATTGGGTTTTGGAAAACAAATACCACAAAATGTACGGTAAAATTATTGATTTTACTATATAACTGATAAGAAATAAAATAGTAAAATAAAATAATTATATAACAAAATAAAATTGTAAAGCTCAGTAAAAAAATAAAAAAGTAACATTATATCTAAGAGGGTCATTCAATAATTAGAGAGACAAACTGATCTGGTTTAAAAACAGTTGGTAGTGGAAATTCGTAACATTTGAGTTTTTAAGGGAGAGCTACTGGGTCACCCCAGTTTTAATCAGCTGATGGATCAACGTTGCTCTGTTTATAACCTAAACAATAAGGGGTATTATGTCGGGTCTTCATAAAAACTACCTTCCGTGATTAATTGTTTGATTGGTAAAAGCCAATATATATTCTACATTGACTTAAGGAAATGGTGAAAGTATGAACAGTGGAAATGTTTACAACAGGTTAGAGCAGTTGCAAAGTGGTCTAGAGTCAATGACTGACGAAGGCTGTTCTGGCAACCTGTGTAAGTTTCCCCTTCCTCCCTTGAAACTCAAATTAATGACATTATTCTTGTAAATAAACAGTTAATTTTCTGCTTTTGAACAAGCTGAAGCCCAGTATGAAACGTCGTGAGTCTCAAAGGAGAGGGGTGATTCTCCAGCAAGACAACAGACGTCCTCACATTCCTCACCTAGTCCCTGAAACCACTGATAAAATCAGCTGCCTCGTCCTCCTTAAAGCCCCTATTTAGAACCGTCTAAGGAATTTCTAATTCCTCCTACCCTTTATTTAAAGGGCAATACTGTTTTTGTTTTGAATTTCACAACTAATTTTATATGTATTAACACTTAATATCACAAATAAATTTCAGAATATCCTGTATAATATCCTGTTTATAAGCATAGTTCACTTGTAAAATAATTTGTTTATTTTTAGATTGTTTTAAACCATCTCACTTTATAAACGCAACTAAGGCAAGACTTTAAAATTGCTTAAGTAGTCACAAGCAATGTTTCAAGTAATTAATAAGCACTTCTATACTATTCTTCTTTACGCGTCTCTGGTGGGCCATAACTTGACGGGTTTGCACAGCAATAGCAAATCCTAACGGAACTGACCTATTTCTGGACACGGTAGCTAATGAAATGTCACAACATATCAACATACAAGAAAAACCAGGTTTTTATGCATGAAAGAGACTTAAAGTTTAATATATTAAAGAATTATCTCTCTTTACTCCATTTGGTGACGATCATTTAAATAATTGAAATTTTACGTATACAGTTAAATATGAATTTTGAATATTAAAGAGAGACCAATGGGAAAAACTTCCAAGTTTTTAATAAATATTGCATATCATTCCGATTAATTGTGAGCATCTGTTCGGCAGACGAACATTCACACATATACACTGTAACGTGGACCCTATATACTGTAACGTGTAACCTAAACACAGTAACGTGGACCCTATATACTGTAACGTACAACCTATACACTGTAACGTGTGACCTATACATTGTAACGTGTAATCTATAAACTGTAACGTGTAACCTATACACTGAAACGTGAAACGTGTACACTGAAACGTGTAACCTATACATTGTAACGTGGACCCTATATATCGTAACGTGTAACCTATACACTGTAATGTGTAACCTATACACGGTAACGTGTATCCTATACACTGTAACTTGTAACCTATACACAGTAATGTGTAACATATACACTGTAACGCGTAACCTATACAATGGAAGTTGTAACCTATACACTGTAACGTGTAACCTATACACTGTAACGAGAAAAATATACACTGTAACGAGTAACCTATACACTGTAACGTAGACCCTATATACTGTAACGGGTAATCTATACACTGTACCATGTAACCTATACACTGTAACGTGGACCCTATACACTGTAACGTGAAACCGATACACTATAACTTGTAACCTATAAACTATAACATGTAACCTATACACTGTAACGTGTAACCCAGACTGTAACGTGAACCTATACACTGTAACATTTAAATTATAAACTGTAACGTGTAACCTATACACATAAAAATGTAACCTATACACTGTAACATGTGACCTATACACTGTAACATCTAACCTATTCACGGTTACGTGTAACCTGTACACCTTTACGTGTGACCCTTACAGTGTAACATGTAACCTATACACTGTAGCCTGTTACCTATACACTGCAGCGTGTAACATATACACTGTTAGGTGTAACCTATACACTGTAACGTGTAACCTATACACTGTAACCTTTAACCTATACACTGTAACATCTAACCTATACACTGTTACGTGTAACCTGTACACTTTTACGTGTGACCTATACAGTGTAACATGTAACCTATACACTGCAGCGTGTAACATATACATTGTAAGGTGTAACTTATACACAGTAACGTGTGACCTATACACTGTAATATTTAACTTGAAAAATGTAACATGTCACGTATAGACTGTAATGTGAAACCCGTAAACTGTAACATCTAACCTATACACTGTTACGTGTAACCTGTACACTTTTACGTGTGACCTATACAGTGTAACATGTAACCTATACACTGCAGCGTGTAACATATACATTATAAGGTGTAACTTATACACAGTAACGTGTGACCTATACACTGTAATATTTAACTTGAAAAATGTAACATGTCACGTATAGACTGTAATGTGAAACCCGTACACTGTAACATCTAACCTATACACTGTTACGTGTAACCTGTACACTTTTACGTGTGACCTATACAGTGTAACATGTAACCTATACACTACAGCGTGTAACATATACATTGTAAGGTGTAACTTATACACAGTAACGTGTGACCTATACACTGTAATATTTAACTTGAAAAATGTAACATGTCACGTATAGACTGTAATGTGAAACCCGTACACTGTAACATGTAAGCTATAAACTGCAACGTCTAAGCTTTACACTATAACGTGTAACCTATACACTGTAACGTGAAACCTATAAATTTTTACGTGTAACGTATACACTGTAACATGTACCCTATACAATATAACATTTATTAACATATTAACTACGGCACTTAGAGACACTTAGGTTTGTCTAGGTGATATCTGCGTTGCCAAGGTCATTTGACTCTAGTAGACTATAGTTCAATATATCTGATTGTGGTCCTTAATCTGTGTGAAGGATAGGAAACGATTCGGTGCGAACGTGGTAGGAACCTTCGGTAGGAACGGTGCGAAATAAAACTGACGAGTGAGGACACAATGCCACGTTAGGACATAATGGCATCATTGCGTCACGTATACATAAGCCTCAAGCTCACCTGTTCTCTATGGGAGTCACACAGAGCGGACATCCTCCTGTTAATATCTGCCTTTGTAATAAACTGCAACGTTTCCCCGCTCCTGTTATTTATTTATTATTTTTTCATTATGAGCGATTTCATCTGGTCCCACCCTTGCATCCGCTTCGTTTGCTTTTTTACCGTATGATAGTGGTGGTGGTGGTTTAAAAAAAATTTATGTCTGTTATTTTGGTAAAATATGTTTTCTTCCGTTTCCAAAACTCATTCATTAATTCCCGGTGTTCAAACGTCGGTGCCTCGCTTAAGCACAAGCTACGACTCGCCGACTCCTGTGTTACTGTTTGTATGACCCCCTAAAATGCCTAACGATTTTTCGTCGGGTCTTTTACATTCATATTTGTCAGTAATGTAGTCGGCTGGAAAGAATACAAGATTAACATGAACACTCAGAAACCCCAGATGCTCTTACCATGTTCCTAGATCTGGAGACACGGCAAGGGGGCCGTGAAAATCATACTTAATTTACCTGTTAAGGCTCCTGTGTTTTTTAAACATGATCTGCCAGTAGACCTAGTCTATGGACTTTAATGTAAAAACCATCTTTTTTCAGAATAACTCAATATATTTAAATAAATTTGTCCTCGGGAGAGAACTATCCTGGAGAAACATTAGGCTCTGAATTTTATCTGATTTATTAATTACTGAATTTTAGTTAATTTTGTGATCCGATTTAATAATCATTATTTATTATTTGGAAAAAACTAGAAGTGTTATTTATTGTTCAACACAGGATAAACTTAAATAAATTTAAAAAAAATTATAATAAATTTAATTGCTGTTTCAAGCTTAAGGAAATTATATACTGAAATACAACATAATATTTCTTGTTACTGTTACTTGATATTTTTTTATATTCACGAATTATTTAAACTATTCTCATATTTGATACACCTATTTACAAAATTTTATACTGAAATTAATTAGTTATATCCTCTTGCTAAACTGACTTGTTCATGATATCTTATTTCTTAAGCATGACTCATTTATGGTCGAAACCACTCTGTGAATTTAAATTTAATATTCTTTCATTAATATTTTCATGGTCGGTTAACATACTAATTGAGCAATATACAAGCAAGAATTTGTCCCTCTTGCTAAACTGACTTGTTCATGATATCTTATTTCTTAAGCATGACTCATTTATGGTCGAAACCACTCTGTGAATTTAAATTTAATATTTTTCATTAATATTTTCATGGTCGGTTAACATACTAATTGAGCAATATACAAGCAAGAATTTGTCCCTCTTGCTAAACTGACTTGTTCATGATATCTTATTTCTTAAGCATGACTCATTTAAGGTCGAAACCACTCTGTGAATTTAAATTTAATATTTTTTCATTAATATTTTCATGGTCGGTTAACATACTAATTGAGCAATATACAAGCAAGAATTTGTCCCTCTTGCTAAACTGACTTGTTCATGATATCTTATTTCTTAAGCATGACTCATTTATGGTCGAAACCACTCTGTGAATTTAAATTTAATATTCTTTCATTAATATTTTCATGGTCGGTTAACATACTAATTGAGCAATATACAAGCAAGAGTTTGTCCCTCTTGCTAAACTGACTTGTTCATGATATCTTATTTCTTAAGCATAACTCATTTATGGTCGAAACCACTCTGTGAATTTAAATTTAATATTCTTTCATTAATATTTTCATGGTCGGTTAACATACTAATTGAGCAATATACAAGCAAGAGTTTGTCCCTCTTGCTAAACTGACTTGTTCATGATATCTTATTTCTTAAGCATGACTCATTTATGGTCGAAACCACTCTGTGAATTTAAATTTAATATTCTTTCATTAATATTTTCATGGTCGGTTAACATACTAATTGAGCAATATACAAGCAAGAGTTTGTCCCTCTTGCTAAACTGACTTGTTCATGATATCTTATTTCTTAAGCATGACTCATTTATGGTCGAAACCACTCTGTAAATTTAAATTTAATATTCTTTCATTAATATTTTCATGGTCGGTTAACATACTAATTGAGCAATATACAAGCAAGAGTTTGTCCCTCTTGCTAAACTGACTTGTTCATGATATCTTATTTCTTAAGCATGACTCATTTATGGTCGAAACCACTCTGTGAATTTAAATTTAATATTCTTTCATTAATATTTTCATGGTCGGTTAACATACTAATTGAGCAATATACAAGCAAGAGTTTGTCCCTCTTGCTAAACTGACTTGTTCATGATATCTTATTTCTTAAGCATGACTCATTTATGGTCGAAACCACTCTGTGAATTTAAATTTAATATTCTTTCATTAATATTTTCATGGTCGGTTAACATACTAATTGAGCAATATACAAGCAAGAATTTGTCCCTCTTGCTAAACTGACTTGTTCATGATATCTTATTTCTTAAGCATGACTCATTTATGGTCGAAACCACTCTGTGAATATAAATTTATTATTCTTTCATTAATATTTTCATGGTCGAGCCAGTGTAAAGCGGTTAGCATACTAATTGAGCAATAGACAAGCAAAAATTTGTCCCTCTTGCTGAACTGACTTGTTCATGATATCTTATTTCTGTAGCATTTTTAATATACAAATTATTTTTAACAATAATTTAAAACTTTTAATTACAGTGAAGCCATTGTTTATTTTTATTTTATTGAAAATTTTGAATTTAATAAATTTAACTACTAAATTTGACGTTATGTTTTTTAAAAAAATGACTTGCCGAGAGTTTCAGTGCCCAATCCTCGGTTCCTTTTCCGATCCCTGGGGCACTAGAAGCAGCCAACCCTGGTAAGTCGGGGTGAGTCCTTCTACATTCTTTGATGATCTTAACGTACCGGATGCTGAGTCTGGAGCCCGTGTTCGGGATTTGAGTTAGACGACAGAAACGTTGTTGTACCGGATCCATCTGGCCCTTGGTGCTCTTCTAAGCGCGAACCGACATTACGGCCGACGACACCTCGTATTAAACTTTTTTTCAGACTTCCTCACAAGCCGTTGTGTCTCTGTTTTTATTACGGCGATCCAACGTCCCCCCACGCTTGGTTCTTGGCTATCTCAGAGCATTTTCCTGTATTGGCGGGTTGAACAACGCATTCGAATAAACCTGCAATCTTCTGTTATCATTATTTGAAACACTCAAAACTGTCTATTTCTTTAGATTTGCCGTAACGTTTTTAATATTCAAGTTTTTAGGATTCGGTTTTCACTATCGTTGCTGTTGGATGCTGGTCATTTTGCAATGTTAGTGATGGTTTTAGGTCGCCTAATTCTCAATTTAGCATTATTTTGATGTTTTTCGGCACTTAGGAATTTTCACTGCACTCCCGTTTGTCAAATTTAGATAGTTTTTTACAATTATTTTTTATTTTAATTTTTGTTGTTGTTTTATTTATAGTTATACACAAATTTATTTGCTTCTTCACTCTTTACTACGTTTCTTTTTTTAAAAAAATTAAATCTTCATTACATAAGTTTTGAATCAAATAATCAAAATCTAGAAATTGTTAATTTCTTAACTTGGGAGGTCATTTTCACCGTCTCGAAACACCTAAGTGATCCACCTGTAACATTTATTAATAACGAGTATTAGGCAGTAATGGTAACAAATGGAGTTAGATAAATTAGTTGGCTCTGTCAAACTACGTTCACTGTAATCTGTTTTAACAGATTTTTAATAAAACATATGAATTAATTTCTATAAAACGCGGCAAATAATTAGAGCGTCATCATTGTAATGCTAATATGTTAATGACAGTAATCACTTTCCATAAACGGATTACTTCGTTTCCCGTCAGAATAAGTGTCATATATTTCTGACGTGTCGTTAAGTCTGATATTTTCCTAAACGTTATATTATCAGCTGAAAGTATTATATAACGGTAAAACCAATCAGACAGCTAGTTGTTTCTATTAAAAGTAGCATTGAGGGAAAATTGTGATTTTCGTTATAATATTTTTATTTGTTTGCCTATTTTAAAAATATAATCGCTCAGGTAAAATCTCGATTGTTCAAGTCTCGACTAACCGAGTCCACTTTAATAGTTATAGTACACATAGTATAATACTCCTTTATGTGTTTTGACTCTCGACTCTTACATTTGTGACGCAAACAAACGTTTTTTTATTCATGCATGTTTTTTTTTGTTTTGAATTAGTGCGTTAGTTTCCCTTTAGCAATAGTGTAGGTGCTTTCTTTCATATCATTGTCAACGATTTTACTCATTCCTTCAGTTTACCATACGCTGTTGTCTCGATTTTCTCTTCTAGTATCCGAGTTTTGATTATTCAAGGTTATCTTGCATAATATAGGCTGTACTATATTTCGTCTTGCCATAAGATGTCTGTTATGATATGTAAAACCTATATATATTTTGTTTTAATTAAAAATCACCAACTATGCACGTAAATAAATGTGATGTCAAAATATCCCCATGTACGGATGTACTTGAATCACCACAAAAGGAGGTTTCCGAATAACGTTCTCGCAACAAGTTAGTCAACGACTGGGAAAATGTAACCCACAAAGACCAAATTGACAAGATCGATCGCCTCGCGCCTATCCACTTGGGTAATACCGTCAGACAACTTACAGTTAATTACTTACAGCGTCTCAACGGAATCCTTCAAGTGGAATGGGGTTAGATCTCTTCATCGAAGAGATCTCTTCAAACCTGAGATCATAATTTGCATAAACTTTCGTCTGCGAGGCAAGTTTCATTCGATTAAATGTAGTTAGAGCTATGAAAGGAATTAAAATACGAAATCTCAGTCCGATTATTTTACTTGAAAACACACACGTGCATTCTCTTTCTTTTTTCACACATACACGGTGGCCTCTCTCTCTCTCACTCACATTCATACTCACCCCCACTCACAGTCTTTCTCTCTCTCTCATACACACCTAGACACAAACCCATTCTCTTTCTCTCTCACTGTATCAAACAAAAACACAGACACACTCTCTCTCTCCCTTTGATAAATATCTTTAAATTTACTTCTTACGGAATTTGACACAGTTTTCTGGTTGAATTAGCTGTAGCGTTTTTGTGAATTTGGTGCCTGATTTTAAGGCGTTAAAATTTTACATGAAAATTTTCTAACTAATATTTTATGCAACATTTCTGATTAATTTGTTGTTAGTCGTCTGTTAACTGTTTACTTTAACCTTGTAGTTGAACCATTGTAGGATTTATCTGAACATTTAATACAATCACTATGGCATGTTCATGTATTAGGACAATTGCATTATTTTTATGTATCTCCGAGAAGCTTGCCCGAATACTTGGTGTATTAAGTTCAGGGTCATCCACTCCGAGAAGATACAATTGTCGTGATATTAGTTCTTTGCTTTCTGCTACAACAAGTTTATATTGGAAAAGGCTGGTAAGCACTGACTGTAATCCCTATAGTTTTTCCAAGGTTTTACAAAGTTCTCAACAAACAGTAAGCCTTGCTTCCAAGTGGGAGGGAAATACGGAATCTGTTGCGGATTAGTTTACGCAGCCAACAAATAATTATTACAAAGCCACGCGAAATAAATCATTTCAAGTTATATTGCCCGCTTTCAAGGCAGTTCTAACCAATATAGAGTACATTTTACTAACAAAAAATTGTTTTATATCCCATAAACGGTTTTATACAAATTTACCTGTTAACAAAATATTGACATTTTTATACTATCTGCAAAGGCGAACTCCTGCTAGTTGTGGGAGTATTGTTTTAACTTGACTCCAATATTTATGGAATGCACATTTTTTTAAGACGAACGAATAATTTAAGTATTTTTTAGTGTTTTAAAACTCTTTCTATTCATTATATGTGATCTACATAATCTACAACAACGGTCAGTTTTTCATTTTCAATTGAACTTTCTAATTTGTTGTGCACTCCTTATAAGTGAATCTCCTGTAAAGCGTTCCTGGACATGTTTTTCTGTATTCCCGTAATCAGTCAACTTGATTGATCAGTCCTTGTAATCCTTAAGCGAAAATTCAAATTAAAACCTCCCAGGAAGTAAAAGCATGGACAGCTCTCGTTAGTTACCTCTTCTTTATTGTTTTTGTATAGTTATTGTATAATGTAATTTTCAGTTTGTTTATTTTAACAAAATATTTTATTTTTTAAGACCAATATTTTTGTCAGTGTTGTCTTTTCTAAAGGTTGAAGAATTAGGCCTTGTAAAGATTTAGATGTTTCTAATTCTTCAACTGTTCAAAATTTTCCTCCTCTTTCTGAAGATACGGAAACTATTTCTGATAGCTTTTACAGACAAGCCTTGTTACCAAGGACCGTGGGTGTCTTTTGCTCTATTAGTGTGTTTGTTCTAAATAGCTAGTTAGTGTCTCTCTATTTTCTTTCACGCCACACATTGATGTTGTAGTCCTAAAGCACAGAGTCCACTAGAAAAATGACGCAATCATCCTACAGTTTACAGAATCGTTTTACAGAGATGCGATTAGATGAAGCTCCACTGAACATTAATATATCCCTGTTGGGATCAATACAAATTTCCTAATTCTCTCACACAAGGCACACATTGATGATGAAATCCTAAAGCACAGAGTCAAATAGGAAAATAACACAATCCTCCTACATTTTGCAGAATCAATTTACAAAGATGCGATTAGATGGAGCTTCACTGACCATTAAAGTATCCCCGTTTGCATCAACACATATTGCCTACATCTCTCACACAAGGCACACATTGATGTTGTAGTCCTAAAGCACAGAGTCCAATAGGAAAATGACGCAATCCTTCTACAGTTTGCAGAATCAATTTACAGAGATGCGATTAGATGAAGCTTCACTTACCAATAATGTATCACCGTTGGCAGCAACACATATTGCCTACTCTCTCACGTAAGGTGCACATTGATGCTGTAATCCTAAATCACAGAGTCCACTAGAAAAATGACGCAATCCTTCTACACCTTGCTGAATCCCTTTATAGAGATGCGATTAGATGAAGCTTGACTGAACATTAATATATCCCCGTTGGCGTAAACGCATATTGCCTACTTCTCTCACACAAGGCACACATTGATGTAATTCTAAAGCACATAGTCCAAAAGGAAAATGACACAATCCTCCTACAGTTTGCAGAATCCCTTTATAGAGATGCGATTAGATTAAGCTTCACTGAACATTAATATATCCCCGTTGGCATCAACAAATATCGCCTACTTCTCTCACACAAGGCACACATTAATGTTGTAATCCTAAAGCACATAGTCCAATAAGAATATGACACAATCCTCCTACAGTTTGCAGAATCAATTTACACAGATGTAATTAGATGAAGCTTCACTGACCATTAGTATATCCCCGTTGGCATCAACACATATTGCCTATTTTTGTCACACAAGGCACACATTGATGTTGCAATTCTAAAGCACAGAGTCCAATAGGAAAATGACGCAATCCTCCTACAGTTTGCAGAATCCCATTACAGAGATGCGATTAGAAGAAGCATCACTGACGATATACCTGTCGGCTTTAACACGTATTGCCTACTTTTCTCACATAAGGGTCACATTTAAAACCTATGACTAATAATTTGTAATAATACAAATGTATTTCTTATGCATTAAAAAAAATAAACGTATTGAAAAAAGAACGTATTTTGTTATTGATACTGTAGATACCATACTGCGACAAAAAACCACGTACTACTTATATTTGTCAGCAGATCCGTTTTGTTGTTGTTCAATGCTGTGAGCCACGAACAAGATTGTTGCTTGTGTATGTTGTATTATTGTGAATTTGTGGTATGTCATTGTTCATGCAGTAGTTATTAACTATGTATTAGAATATAGAATTTGATTGTGAGTGTGTTTTGTCGTTTAGAATGTGTTGTTGATGGTTTATATTGTTTTGCCTATTTTTTATTTTGATGTTCATTTTATTTATTTTAGGATGAAATGAAGGACTTTTAGATTAGTGTCAATTGTGGTGTATGTGTGTAGCGTGTCCCGCATATGAATAGAGAAATTTGATTTGAGTTTTGTGTTTTTATTTTTTTTCGAATCTCCTTGTTTGACCTATGTAGGAGGTAGGGAATTCGCGACATGCATATATCAAAGCTGCAAGTCTTGAATATTCATACTAACAGATGTGAGCGACTGATGATTAGTTTACTGATCAACTAAATTACAAAATAATCAATAAACTCAACACTAACTAATCTCTTTTCATAACTAGAGAAGTTTCAGTGACCATTTTGCCATCTTAAGTGAGAGACTAACACTAATTGGCGAGACTTACTCAGCAATGAGCTTACTTTTGAGTCAATAATGATTGAAAGTTCACCACTGATAATGGCGACATAGTGTCCGAAACTGGTCTGCCCAGTAAATTAGTGAATAGAGTCGGAGGTTACTCCTCTATTATTAATATTTATGATTTGCTGTAAACAGGTAAGGTTTAGATAAAAATAGCTAATTGGTTTGTTTATATTAACGATTTTGATATTTATTGAAGATCTCTCATAAAAAAATTTAACATTTTTCAAATTGCCCAGTCTAGTTGGGCATAGCACGAACAAGATGTCGCCGAGATACAGCAGGCTGTATAGCCTAGAACCCCAGCGCGCTACTCCTTCAGTTGCAAGTAATTGTCCCTACTTTCTTGTGTTGTAGAGGTCTTGAAAATAATTGGAACTTATTCCTTGCTTTCGTTCAAACCGAGTATGAAATGTTTATTTGGCTTTTCTAAGGTTTGTTAATGGCACATGTTTTGTTAATATAAGTTAAATATTGAAAGAGAAAAATGTTTTATATACGAAATTTATTTTGAAGATACATACATACGTTTGTTATTTATCGTCAACGGCTAAAACAAAACCGAAATTTGGGAAATGGAGCCTTGTTTCAATTGTTACCTCTGCAATAAAGCTCTTGATGTTAATAATTTAACTAATTAATGCAATTATTTTATTTAACATTCTTGTTTATGAAATGCATATTTATTAATCAATATAACGATAAACACACACACACACACACACACACACACACACACACACACTCACAACACACACACACACACACACACACACACACACACACACACACACACACACACACACACACACACACACACACACACACACACACACATACACATACACACACACACACTCTCACAACACACCCACCCACCCACACACACACACACACACACACACACACACACACACACACACACACACACACACACACACACACACACACACACACACACACACACACACACACACACACACACACACACACACACACACACACACACACACACACACATACACATACACACACACACACTCTCACAACACACCCACCCACACACACACACACACACACACACACACACACACACACACACACACACACACACACACACACACACACACACACACAAACACACACACACACACACAAAGTTAGTAAAATGAAATTTTATAAAATATTTTCTAATCGTCTTTTTTTTAATATTAATCCAGTATTTTTCGTTATTATTATTTTTTTTGTTTTTCATTAGTATTAGAATAACGATATAATTATTGATATAATAGATAAAGTAAATCTTCTACTTCGCTACGAACTATATTATTTAAAAATAATTTTTTTCGTACGGTTTCCCTTTTATATAAAAATTTCAGTTCCCCTTTAGTAGCCAGAAATAATGGAAAGATTTAGCGATATTTCTTCTTAAACGGTTATAAAAGGATGATTCTTTACTTAAAGCTTCTTGAGCATAACTGTATTACAACATCGATACTCACCTTAGTCGGGTCAAAGGTTCAAAGTTCACTGAGGTTTATGACAACAGTAAAGATGGCGTGCCTAATGGACAGTATCCGGAAGCCAATGGGCTTTACAGTCGATCTACCACAACCGTTGTAAACGGTGGTTCTCTGCTATATGAACACACAAAAGGGGGGTAGTTTACTTTGAGGTACAATGAACCAACAGTTTGCTGCATGAAGTACATCCTGTTGCATTAATGCAGGCTTATACATGGGACTACTATATATATTCTCTTTATGTCGGCGTCAGTTCATTTTAGGGAATCCACTTTCTTCAAAACATAATGGTCACACTAAGTAAAATATTTATTGTTGCTTTGAACCGAATAAGACTTGGCCTTGGTAGCTGACTCTTAGAATACATACAGACTTTATTTCAGCCATACATTACATAGTGTAACGAGGATAAGTAACCTTTCAGATATCCGTTTTCACAGATTTTAGGTGGGCCCTCACTTCAGAAATATATTTACTCTCTTACATCCGTGAAAAACTACTACAACAGTTGAAAAACGGTTTTCTTCTGTTGAGGAACTATATAAATTAAACTTATTAAAGAAGACATTTATGAACGAATACACTGTGACAGGAAATTACAAGTTAATGATATAACAAGCTACTAAGTCAACTGATTATAGAAAATTTCTTTTACTTCATCATTTTACTAACACACAACTATTAATGGTTTAATCAACTCCTATACAGATAGGCAAAAACATTTGGACTTTCTTCGTTGCGATTTGACTTTGTTCAGTAGACAAACGTAATTAAAAATGCATAAATGTATGTTTTACACGGATGTTCCCCACTGCCACTTTTTGTTTACGGAAGATAAATATTTAAATAGGTGTCAGGCTCTGGAGTGAAATATATTCCTTCCACGGGGATTCCGACCCTTCAGCCTAATTAATCATCAACGTGCTACAGTGAGCGTGGCTTAGTTAATTGTCTCTCCAAAATAATTATTTAAAGATTTTGGAGCTAGAGTCAGTTACATATATGTTTTATATATACACGCATTTAGTTTATTGTTGTGTTCGAGTTCACATTATTGTTTAACTTGTTTCAGGTATGTGGTCACATTCTTGTAGCAGCTCTCCAGGTAAACATGAGTAAGTTCAATGTTTTGTAATACAATTTTATTCGTGTATTAAATGCATAATTTGTAGTAGAGTGAAACATTAATCTGAAACCCCACACAATTTTAATACAGCCTACCTGCATGCTTTACAGTAGGAAACCGGAATTCACTTCGGACATTAAGAATTTCGAGGTTGTAATTTGATCTAATCTAGGAGTCGGTAATGTTCTCGTCTTTATTTACGATAATTTTGCAATATGTGGATATATATATATATATATATATATATATATATATATATATATATATATGATTTGTAGATTACGTTTTGCATGATAAAACCTCGTTACATAAAATATTTTCTTCATAATATTTATTTATTATTGTACACATATTCCAAAAAGAAGTATATTTATAAAGCTATATTACGGGTGGCTATATAAAGCTATATATCATATATATATATATATATATAATTTACTGGTATCCTTAAGAGATACTTAGACTTTCAACTGTTAAAAGATCACTGATACGTAATGGTTTTGTCGGACTGAATGTGTATAAGTAGTTTCTGCCATTTAGGATAATTTATTATACATCGATGAAAACCTTAAATAATATTCGTTTATATATATATATATAGTGAGAGAGAGAAAGCACGGTTTATTTACTCGAAGTCAAGAAAGTAAAACTAAACAGCTACTGTATTTGGTTTAGACCCTGAACCCACCCTGAAATCTTTACAATATATTTACCTCAGATCAGGTACACTCCAGCACAAGATTAATGTTTTGTAAGTTTTGCTGAGCAGCGATTAAACTTCCAGAAAGCAAATACTAATTTTGTTTTGACGTTGCTTCCAAAACATCTCCTCTTGAACGGATTTGTTCAACGTTTATTACCGGCTGACCTCTTGTTCTCATTAAATACATAAACACTTGTTTAAAATAACAAATTAAGATATTTTTGTAAAAAAGATTGTAAAGAGTCTCTATAAAGTTTCTACGTCATGAATAGGTCTGACATGAATTTTTTTTTAACAGTAAATCCTGGAATAGGCCTAAACACAACGCATCTAAGAATTAAAGAGGGTGTAGTTACACATTTGTAGAGTAAATATTTTAGGAGACGTCAACTAGATTCAATCAATTATTTTGAAACAAGTACTTAGGTTTAGGGACCATCAATGTATCGACTTAATATTTAAACTGCTATATATTTTTATTCTATTTTTCACACACACACACACATACACACACACACGGATGAGAGCACGTGCATATCCATACATACATACATAGAAATTAAATGTTATATTTTATACATTAATACTATTATAGTATAATATTATATATAAATAAATATATTATATAATACAGCTTGTTCTATAAATAAAATTATCTGAAGTTAGGTTTTTGATGGAAGTCCTACGACCTTTATGGATTTAAATAATGTTGTAACGAATATAGTTAATATTAACCAATTGTTGTTACTAGAAACACAATATTAGGTATTGAAAGATTCATTAAATAAAAATTGAACCTATCGAATATATTTGATATCGTTCAATAAGTGTCATACGTGCCTGAGGTAGTGCAAAAATTGCAATAAAAACGTGTTACTCAATAACATAACACTGAAATTATTGTAATAAGTTTCATTAAAATATAAATAATATTTAATAACTGATAAAAATATATAATTATTACGATTGAACCTATAATTGTTAAATTAATAAAATAACACGTCACAACAGCTGCCATACAACATAACCTATAACATAAAATCAACTGATGTACGAAAAGATATGTTGCTACCTAACTTTAGCTAAAATAGTTATATACGACGCATGTAGAGAGGCGCCAAATCGTAGACGTCCTATTCAAAAGAAGTATTCAATTGAATAATTTTCCCTTTTGAATTAACTTTATTTTGAAACTGTATAAAACGTTCTCAAACCACATTGTTTACAGTTAATTTATTAGAGATTACGTCCAAAGGAACTTCATAAATGTAATTCAAATATAAAGAAACCGCGATATAGATAATCCTCTGTTTATTGCCATTGTAGTGTGGGCGTTTTATTGACTCTATAAGGCAACGGCTATAATTTCAACAATAGACCACAATATTTTATGTAATAAAACGGCTGTTTCTGCAGTATCAAATATTCCCCTCACGAACTTAACACGCCTTTGTGAATATTGTCGTGACGGAATTTGTCTCAAGAGGTACAGCATTACATTCGTAGTCCCAAAGATGTCTTGGGCTTGATACGGTTTAAGAAATATGTTCTGCACGTCCTCACACACACACTCGTAAATAAGTGTAAGCTAATTTTAAAATGAGAGTTTACAGGTACAAAAAAAATTTGAATTTTGATTTATTTACAAAATATTTATATTTACACGTTCAGTAAGTCAGTTTTGGTAAAAACGTTTCAGCTTCATAGTTGTACAAAACCCTTCACTTTATATTACGTAAGCGTTTATATTTATAGAGTTTCAACAATGACTAAAACAATGATATTTTAAGAGACACAAAAATCAGACATTATTTCAACAATCACAGCCACTAGAAGTGCAACAATTACATCTCATTTGTCAGTCTCGACAAGACATTTCCATTTCTTTCACATTTAACTGTCATCGACAACTCGTTTAGTTCGTATGTCTGTCTCACTTCATGACTGATTGCGTAGACACACAGGCCTTTGGATCAGCATTTAAGTGCATTACATTAGATTAAAGATACATCCAAATCAAGCAAATATCTTCAATCGTGACGTAGAAAACTGGAAATATTTATACGAGGATTTTAGAGAATATTTTTTGCTGTCACATACACTTATTTCTCGATTACGTTAATGAAAAATATTTTCTTTACATTTTGTGCTTGTGTTCATGTGTATTTTTTCAAAAGAAAATAGTCAACACATAAACATAATTAAATTGTATAGTGTAAATATACATATATATATAAATATAAAATACGTTTTCTTGTTTAATAATTTAAAACAACACAGGTTATTCAAATACAAGAATAGTACAAAATTTATAAACCAGAAGATGGTCTTGCTATGGGCTCGCCATTATCAAATATATTATCTGAAATATTTTTACAACAATTAGATAATAAAATAAATGAAATTATAAAAATATATGGTAAAAATGGTTATTGGGTTCGCTATGCAGATGATGGAATGTATATATCAAATAATAATAATATAAATTTAACAAATATTTTGGATAAAATAAATAAAATTAATAATAAAATCAAATTTACTTATGAAATTGAAACAAATAACAAAATAAATTTTCTAGATTTAACAATAATAAGAAAAAATGAAAAATTTGAATATATGATATACCGTAAACCAACTTTGATAAACCAAACTATACCAAATAAATCTAATCATCCATATAATAAAAAAATGGCTGCTTTATATAACTTATTATATAGAATGCATAAAATACCCATGAATGAAGAAAATAAAATAAGAGAAAAAAACATAATTTATCAAATTGCATTAGAAAACGGTTATAAAAAGAAAACTGTTGACAAACTTAATTATAATATTTTTAATAAACAAAATAATAATTTAATTTGCAATAATAATAATAATACAATATGGACTTCATTTTTATTTATAGGCCATGAAATAAAAAAATATCACAAAATTATTTAAAAATACAAATATCAAAATTGCATACAAAACTAATAACAAAATAATAAACATAATAAATAACAATAATAAAACAATTAATATGCATGAAAAAGGAGGTGTTTATTAATTAGAATGCAAAAATTGTAATAAAGCTTATATAGGTAAAACAAAGAAAAAATTAAAAGAATGATATAAAGAACATTTAAATGCCTATATTAATCCAGAAATATATAAATCAAATTTCGCAAATCTTTGTATTAATAATAAGCACCAATTTCCATAGAAAATATGAGACTTATAAAAGAAATTAATAAGGGATTAAGAATGAATATATATGAAGCATTCGAAATATATAAACACAATAATAATAACAAATTAATAAAAGAACAAATACAAATACATTCTAAATTTGATACTATATTCAATGTCTATAATGTTACAGCAACAAAATAAATTTGGCAATTTGTATAAATTTAGCAACAATTCTATTTCTAAATAAACATATGTTTTCGGCCTATAGCTTACATTATTGTAATTTTCATTCCTGATGATGTTGGTACTGTTTGCCAACGAAAAGCTTTGGATATAAAATAATAAATATTCTTGTATGGATATAAAATAATAAATATTCTTGTATTTCAATAACCTGTGTTGTTTTAAAATATATATATATATATATATATATATATATATGTGTGTGTGTGTGTGTGTGTGTGTGTGTGTGTGTGTGTGTGTGTGTGTGTGTGTGTGTGTGTGTGTGTGTGTGATGACAAGTCAAAATAGTCTTTTGACTTTAAAACTCAAGAATTTAGCAAAATAAATTTATCAACGTACAATTCTGATAAATTCATTTCAAAACGTTGCCAAACAATGTAAATAAACAGTAACAACATAACTCTATAAATATTTTCGAAATTAAATTTATTAGTGGTCGTTTAAACTGGTTAGGAGGAAAATGTTACAGTTATTTATAAATGTACAGTTTAAAAAAAAATTAAATAATGTTTACTAATTTAAAAATAGCTATTTCTCATCGATGTGTTCTGAATTCGAAATGGTTGAGGAAGTAAACAATATGAGAAATGCTTCTTTTGACTACGGCCAAGGAAGCCACATATGCATCCAGGGATGTAAATAAGGGTATTGGAGCACGTTGGCATATTTTGCACCTGCGTTTACGTCAAGCAGACGAACACCTGTGATATTTGATGGGTGGTTGTGAAAATAAATGCTTAGCCTTCACTGTAGTCTGATACATGCATATTACATCTTATTCAACAACGTTTTATTTTACTGCAAGCATAAGCGAATCAGCGCTTTCCTTACTATTTAGGAAAACAAGGCTGTTTTGATTTTGTATAAAGGCTATGTAGGCTATCACCAAGGCTGATGGTATTATTTCAGTGAGATCTGAATATTTGGGCAGGTAACAATCTAAACCATCGACGCAAGTAGCATAGCCCAGATTGGCTTCTTCTGTCGGATCTCCTCCTCCTGTCAACGTCTCCTTGAATTATCAACTGAAACATCTTAACAATAACTCTGCCTCATACGATTGCCGAGGTATTCTAGCTTTCTCACTAATTCTTTATTCTTATTTATATATATGCTGATTCGTATTACTTCTCGGAAATATATGATTATAGTTAATATTCGGAGTACATCCGTTCATTTTGCAGTGCATAAAATCGCAGTTCCTACGTTTCGCTAGAGTCTCATCTAGCATTGACTAGGTGAACCCAATAACAGTTAAAGAGCTAGTGAAGAATTGGATTCACCTCGTCAATGCTATATGGGATTCTAGTGAAACGAAGGAACTGCGGTATTATGCACTGCAAAATGAACAGATGTACTCCGGACAGTAACTATTCGTCATATATATATATATATATATATATATATATATATATATATATATATATATATATGAATATACATATATATATATATATGAATATACATATATATATATATATATATATATATATATATATATATAGATATATATATATGAATATATATATATATATATATATATATATATATATATATATATATATATATATATATATATATATATGCTTATGAGAACTTTTATAGGTCATGAAGAGAAAATATTTTCCGGTTTTAAGGCCGCCAAAGGCCGATTGACAGTGATGGTTGGCGCAAATACAGATGGTGACTGTAAGTTACAACCACTCATAGTTTATCGCTCACAAAATTCAAAGGCGTTAAACAAATAATTCTAAAGCTAGCTTTTATTTGGAAGTCGAATCGGAAGGCTTAGGGGTACTGGTTTGGTCATCATTTCAGACCTCAAGTCGAACTTTATTGTCAGTCTAAACAAGGAATTTAAAAGGAATTCCTATTACTTGACAATGCGTCTCCTACTTCTTTACCTAGTTGCGACAAATGCGTGAAAGTGATATTTTTGCCACTAAACACAACTAGTTTGCTTCAATTTATGGATTAGGGAGTTATCAAAACATTTAAAGCTTATTATACAAGCTCGTTTGCGCATTTCCATGAAGCTATGAGACAGAACAGTGAGCTCTCTGTTGAAGAATTTTGGAAACCACTTAATGTTGTAGATGCTTTGAGAATGATTGGACAGTCTTGGAATGGAATTTCACAAAAGAACTTTAAATGGTGTTTGGAAAAAGGTGTGTCTATTTTTTTCGCCATTTAAACCCAAGCATAATCAGTTCCAGAGTCTGATGAAATTGCTGATGTAGTTAAAGAAGGTGTCAATTCTGCCAGACAACTAAATTTAGAAGTGGATAATGATTACGTTCAAAAACTGTAGAATATACACAGCCAGGAGCTGACAATTAATTTATGAGTTCAAGAAATGCGTGAATAAGTGCAAGACCTTAAAAACGCTGATTCTTTAGATCCAGTTGATGTAGAAGATAAAATTACAGTTAAAACTTGACATAATACCTTAGTTTAATTGAGAAAGTTTTGGAAAACGTAGAATCCAACGATGAGCATGTTTCTGGCGCAAAACAAAAAAATTAGCGAGTTACAAGAAAACTCTGCGTTATAAGAAAAAATCTTCAATTCGTCAAACGGATTTACTAGATTTTATGAAGTCATCTATGTCAAATTAACTTCTTTTTACTTATTTCTTTGCAATATCTATGTATATAATATAAATATTTGTTGTATTATGTATTTAAGATTTTAATACATACACAATCTTCTTCTAAATTATTAGTTTATTTAGTCTTTGGTCCCATTCAAACATGATTCCTTTGCGATTGTAAAATTATACTCCGACTTACGCGAATTCGACTTACACGGTTATCGCTCGATCCAACCCATTGCGCAAGTACAGGGTATTACTATATATATATGAAGTACTAATTGATATAACACGTTTATGTGTATAGTAAAAATTTAAAACAATAAATATTTCCTTTAAAACGGAATATAACTTTTCTTTCATTGATTTTGAGGCAACTATTTACTACATTTTTGTTTAGTAAAAGTTGTGTATAAACTTTTAAAAAAACAGTTTGCAATACGACTAGAGAAAATAATAAATAAAAAAATTTCGGGAGGCAAGGGTGCTTTTACTGACAAAGGGAAAGACATTATCGCAACAATTAAAATGGCGTTACCTGTATGGAAATATAGATGGACGGATATACTGTGTGACTTCCTCCCAGGGGTGAACACGAAGCTTACCACTATGAAACCGATGATGGACAGACATCCCAAGGGAGGGATAAATCGGACTGGCAGAGGTGGGGACTGGAAACACCCGGTTCACCAATATAGAGTCTTTATTATCTATTGATGGAAGTAAATTAGTAGGACTACAGCCGTAGCATGACCGTGATTAAATGAAGACATTTTCATTTAGAAAATAGCTTCAATATGGATCTAAGACTTAATGGTTTATTTGAGGAGCAAAAAGTACTAGGTTCACTCAATAGCTTTTAAAGTTCTAGTAAAATCATTACTAAAATCAGAGAAACAAGATGTCAAGGAAATGCCACTCTTGCTTTAAATAACACAAATCCTAAGCCATCTAGGATCTTAGAATATTGTGTGTTACTAGCAAGGCTATAAGGCACCTTATCACTGGTTAAAAAAACCTACCTTCAAAAAATAGTCTTAGATGGTTAGGTAGAAAAATTAAACAGCGATCTATAGAAACAATGCTTTTGGTTGGCCATGGGGGGGAAAGCCATCTCAGCCATCACTTGTCATAGGACGCCCTTCATACTTAAGCCTCAACTAAGCTATAACATACAACACCTGACTCTATGTTGTAGATTATATTGTAGAACAGCTGTTTCAACACATAGGCTATGTTACTTTATTTGTTGTACATTAATTAATTAAAAAGGTATTAAATATATGTATATCTGTTAGTAAATATATGTTTTTCCATATTTCTTATACAAAATATTGAGTATAATGATAATGAGTCTTGTTTTTATATAATAATACTTTAATTAGGCGTTTGCCACTTTCATAGAACAGATTTGATTCTTATTTGTTAAATAAAAGTAAACGTTTCCGATATCTAATAAAGGTGCCCTAATAACTACATTATTTTATTATACAATACATTAATTAGATTCTACTAATCGCTCTAGCAACTATAATCTCCGAAAAGCACTCACGTCTGTCATCAAGACTCTCTGTTTGCCATATTATACGTTTATTCTCAAATGGAGGTGTGTAGAAGAACCTTGAGTATTCAATCAAGGAAAATTTAGCCATAACCGTTCTCCCCTTGTAGGATGATGTTACGAATGAGTAAATGGCATAAACCTAAACTAAGGGAAGCTCCTATTGATACCATGATACTGGAATTAGGAAAAAAGCTATGGTTTGATTGATTACCTGAAAGACCTAATTTCATATTTCTAAAGTTTTTCCAAAGCTTTGGTACACCACAACTTTGTTAAATTTGCTTTTACAAAACTGTGTATGAAATTATTAAAAAATTGAATTTTAGTGATTTTGTACGCGATTTTCGACAATGTACACTTAGGGAATCTGAATCTGAGATTTTGCTATTATTTGAGAGTGCAAAGCCAGTCAGGCATATACAGAAACTTAATGAGAGTGGTTTTTGCTTTGGTTGTTTGCAGATATAGAGGTATTGCATTGTTCACTAAATTGGGAATCAGAACTAAATGATTGTAATAGGAATTTGGCACGAGCATTGAAAACAGTAAACCGAAATATCTAGAAACACGTGCACGATAAAGTGTTTGTTTGCTGATATAGAGTTATTGCTTTGTTCGCTAAATTGGGAATCAGAACTAAATGATTGTAATAGGAATTTGGCACGAGCATTGAAAACAGTAAACCGAAATATCTAGAAACACGTGCACAATAAAGTGTTTGTTTGCTGATATAGAGTTATTGCTTTGTTCGCTAAATTGGGAATCAGAACTAAATGATTGTAATAGGAATTTGGCACGAGCATTGAAAACAGTAAACCGAAACATCTAGAAACACGTGCACGATAAAGTGTTGTTTGCTGATATAGAGTTATTGCTTTGTTCGCTAAATTGGGAATCAGAACTAAATGATTGTAATAGGAATTGAGCATTGAAAACAGTAAACCGAAACATCTAGGAACACGTGCACGATAAAGTGTTGTTTGCTGATATAGAGGTATTGCATTGTTCGCTAAATTGGGAATCAGAACTAAATGATTGTAATAGGAATTTGGCACGAGCATTGAAAACAGTAAACCGAAACATCTAGGAACACGTGCACGATAAAGTGTTGTTTGCTGATATAGAGGTATTGCATTGTTCGCTAAATTGGGAATCAGAACTAAATGATTGTAATAGGAATTTGGCACGAGCATTGAAAACAGTAAACCGAAACATCTAGAAACACGTGCACGATAAAGTGTTGTTTGCTGATATAGAGTTATTGCATTGTTCGCTAAATTGGGAATCAGAACTAAATGATTGTAATAGGAATTTGGCACGAGCATTGAAAACAGTAAACCGAAACATCTAGGAACACGTGCACGATAAAGTGTTGTTTGCTGATATAGAGGTATTGCATTGTTCGCTAAATTGGGAATCAGAACTAAATGATTGTAATAGGAATTTGGCACGAGCATTGAAAACAGTAAACCGAAACATCTAGAAACACGTGCACGATAAAGTGTTGTTTGCTGATATAGAGTTATTGCATTGTTCGCTAAATTGGGAATCAGAACTAAATGATTGTAATAGGAATTTGGCACGAGCATTGAAAACAGTAAACCGAAACATCTAGGAACACGTGCACGATAAAGTGTTGTTTGCTGATATAGAGGTATTGCATTGTTCGCTAAATTGGGAATCAGAACTAAATGATTGTAATAGGAATTTGGCACGAGCATTGAAAACAGTAAACCGAAACATCTAGAAACACGTGCACGATAAAGTGTTGTTTGCTGATATAGAGTTATTGCATTGTTCGCTAAATTGGGAATCAGAACTAAATGATTGTAATAGGAATTTGGCACGAGCATTGAAAACAGTAAACCGAAACATCTAGGAACACGTGCACGATAAAGTGTTGTTTGCTGATATAGAGGTATTGCATTGTTCGCTAAATTGGGAATCAGAACTAAATGATTGTAATAGGAATTTGGCACGAGCATTGAAAACAGTAAACCGAAACATCTAGAAACACGTGCACGATAAAGTGTTGTTTGCTGATATAGAGTTATTGCATTGTTCGCTAAATTGGGAATCAGAACTAAATGATTGTAATAGGAATTTGGCACGAGCATTGAAAACAGTAAACCGAAACATCTAGGAACACGTGCACGATAAAGTGTTGTTTGCTGATATAGAGGTATTGCATTGTTCGCTAAATTGGGAATCAGAACTAAATGATTGTAATAGGAATTTGGCACGAGCATTGAAAACAGTAAACCGAAACATCTAGAAACACGTGCACGATAAAGTGTTGTTTGCTGATATAGAGTTATTGCTTTGTTCGCTAAATTGGGAATCAGAACTAAATGATTGTAATAGGAATTGAGCATTGAAAACAGTAAACCGAAACATCTAGGAACACGTGCACGATAAAGTGTTGTTTGCTGATATAGAGGTATTGCATTGTTCGCTAAATTGGGAATCAGAACTAAATGATTGTAATAGGAATTTGGCACGAGCATTGAAAACAGTAAACCGAAACATCTAGGAACACGTGCACGATAAAGTGTTGTTTGCTGATATAGAGGTATTGCATTGTTCGCTAAATTGGGAATCAGAACTAAATGATTGTAATCGGAATTTGGCACGAGCATTGAAAACAGTAAACCGAAACATCTAGAAACACGTGCACGATAAAGTGTTGTTTGCTGATATAGAGTTATTGCATTGTTCGCTAAATTGGGAATCAGAACTAAATGATTGTAATAGGAATTTGGCACGAGCATTGAAAACAGTAAACCGAAACATCTAGGAACACGTGCACGATAAAGTGTTGTTTGCTGATATAGAGGTATTGCATTGTTCGCTAAATTGGGAATCAGAACTAAATGATTGTAATAGGAATTTGGCACGAGCATTGAAAACAGTAAACCGAAACATCTAGAAACACGTGCACGATAAAGTGTTGTTTGCTGATATAGAGTTATTGCATTGTTCGCTAAATTGGGAATCAGAACTAAATGATTGTAATAGGAATTTGGCACGAGCATTGAAAACAGTAAACCGAAACATCTAGGAACACGTGCACGATAAAGTGTTGTTTGCTGATATAGAGGTATTGCATTGTTCGCTAAATTGGGAATCAGAACTAAATGATTGTAATAGGAATTTGGCACGAGCATTGAAAACAGTAAACCGAAACATCTAGAAACACGTGCACGATAAAGTGTTGTTTGCTGATATAGAGTTATTGCTTTGTTCGCTAAATTGGGAATCAGAACTAAATGATTGTAATAGGAATTGAGCATTGAAAACAGTAAACCGAAACATCTAGGAACACGTGCACGATAAAGTGTTGTTTGCTGATATAGAGGTATTGCATTGTTCGCTAAATTGGGAATCAGAACTAAATGATTGTAATAGGAATTTGGCACGAGCATTGAAAACAGTAAACCGAAACATCTAGGAACACGTGCACGATAAAGTGTTGTTTGCTGATATAGAGGTATTGCATTGTTCGCTAAATTGGGAATCAGAACTAAATGATTGTAATCGGAATTTGGCACGAGCATTGAAAACAGTAAACCGAAACATCTAGAAACACGTGCACGATAAAGTGTTGTTTGCTGATATAGAGTTATTGCATTGTTCGCTAAATTGGGAATCAGAACTAAATGATTGTAATAGGAATTTGGCACGAGCATTGAAAACAGTAAACCGAAACATCTAGGAACACGTGCACGATAAAGTGTTGTTTGCTGATATAGAGGTATTGCATTGTTCGCTAAATTGGGAATCAGAACTAAATGATTGTAATAGGAATTTGGCACGAGCATTGAAAACAGTAAACCGAAACATCTAGAAACACGTGCACGATAAAGTGTTGTTTGCTGATATAGAGTTATTGCATTGTTCGCTAAATTGGGAATCAGAACTAAATGATTGTAATAGGAATTTGGCACGAGCATTGAAAACAGTAAACCGAAACATCTAGGAACACGTGCACGATAAAGTGTTGTTTGCTGATATAGAGGTATTGCATTGTTCGCTAAATTGGGAATCAGAACTAAATGATTGTAATAGGAATTTGGCACGAGCATTGAAAACAGTAAACCGAAACATCTAGAAACACGTGCACGATAAAGTGTTGTTTGCTGATATAGAGTTATTGCATTGTTCGCTAAATTGGGAATCAGAACTAAATGATTGTAATAGGAATTTGGCACGAGCATTGAAAACAGTAAACCGAAACATCTAGGAACACGTGCACGATAAAGTGTTGTTTGCTGATATAGAGGTATTGCATTGTTCGCTAAATTGGGAATCAGAACTAAATGATTGTAATAGGAATTTGGCACGAGCATTGAAAACAGTAAACCGAAACATCTAGAAACACGTGCACGATAAAGTGTTGTTTGTTGCGGTTAATAGTATTGCATTACGTAACATGGTCGATGGCGAAGTAATGATGAAGCCGATCAGAAGAATATTGTGGGACCAGTGACGTCAGCACTTTACGCTGCTTGAGGGGCTGCTGCACGTAGGGGTTGAAGCGCTGCACTGCTGTCATTTGCATAACACTTGTTACACACGATTGGGGGGGGGCAATTTGGTAGTGGGATTTACTTCCATGATTGCCACGTAATGTTGGTATTGTACTTACCTGTGATATAGTCGCCAAATAAATACAACTTGCTATTTTGAGATCGTAATACTAAAGTTTAGAAATAAAATGCTAAACAAATATTCTCATAATATTAAAGACGTTTACTATACAGCTACATATATATATATATATATATATATATATATATATATATATATATATATATATATATATATATTTGTAAAAGCCTGCACATTGGTGAAACCTAAGACTTGCTCACTCTAAGGGAAAAATTCCCGACCTGTGATCATCGTTCATTTCTATCTCTCATCATTATACTGTCAGTACACCTTATATCTCGCACACACAGTAAATGTCTGTAAGTAGATATAGGGCGACGTAACTTAGCTCTAATATACAGAGCCTAGATTGTAAATTATTGTAATAGGCCCACTGATGATGATGACATGGTCACCGAAACGTACATAAGGCCTTATTCTTAGACAACTTATTTTGAGGTATTGAGTTTTCAGCTACTGTTTTTATTCTAACACATAGAACCACTGCGCTCTTGATATTGTATACTAAAAAGATAAAAGATAAAAGTATTGCATTTTTGATTAATTGTCTTTAGGAAAACAACAATCGGGAGATAACAAGTTAAAGCTCTGTAAGTAGTAACAAAACCACATTATAGAAAGATAATTGTTAAAACAAAACGAAAATCAATACATTAAACGAGTTTATAGCATAATTACTATAAATAAATTTAAAATCATTACATATTAAGTTTAGATTTTTAATGTTTACAAACTCTATCTAGGAAAATTATTAAAATATACTAAATCAAGTTCTTTCTATTGGTCGTGGATAGGTTTTTGTTAGTATAGTAATTGGTAAAAGAACAGATTCCTTCTATCTTAACAATGCATCCGAGGTAAAAATGAATTTGTTTAGTGAATTATGAACTAAGGGTTGGAATCACAATGGAGATTAAACAAAGTTTTTTTGGTAATATGGTTGAATTTTTTAAAAAAAACTAATTACTTTGTGCCAATATATAAGGGTAATCATCCGGTATCAACTTTTATATTCATGGGACTGTAAATACCCTATCGATTTAAAATTTTAATATTATATAATCAGGCCTGTATGTATTAGAAAAAAACTATTTTCTCTATCGTATTTGCTGTAGGTGCTGTGATCACTTTGAGAAAATAAGAGAAAACATTTTAGTTACATCTTTCACTGATAGGTAGCAGCACAACACAGAGTAGATCGAAGTTAGTTTGCGTTGTCAGCATGTGATAGCGCAACCTGCAACAATTGCAGGATACAAAACTTGTTTTACTTTTTACTATAACTTTTTCAGTAGATGTTTAAGAAAAAAGAAACTATACGTTATTATAATTCTTAAAACGTAGATAAATATAAACAAACGTTTAGTTATAATAAGGTAAAATATCCTTGTCCTTATGAATCAGATTGGACAGTTTTGTTTTTGTCAACAGATGTAAGCACTAATTTGTTATTCTATTTTATTCAATGCTGTTTACATATGTATTCTGTATTACTGTTGTTACAAAATTCAACACTTACTATGAAGAAACTACTAGACATAAAGTAGCACGTTAATAGAAGAATTGTTTAAAGCATAAAATGACAAAGAACCGTACAATTACTTTTTGTTATTCATTTTATTGACGTTGGCTACCACAAATTTGTCTTATAGGCCTAAAGCAGAGAATAATATATGGCCGAACTAGTACGGTGATAGAATATAAATAAATCAAAACACACACACACACACAGAAACACACAACCACACACACACAACACACACACACACACACATACACACACACACACATACACATACACAAACACACACACACACATACACTCACACACACACACACACACACACACATACACACGAGCGCGCGCGCACACACACACACACACACAGATTCACACATACATACACACACACACACAATGAAGTTTTGCTTAATTTGTTAACATATTAGTCAATTAGTTAATATGAACAAATTAGTTGTAAAGCAATAAACATTTAATGCCTATGGCGTTATGGGCTATATGTTTCTTCTGTCATCGTTGATATTGGCATGCGTTTGGATTTTTTACACGAAATAGGTTTTAATTCTTTAAACAAAACTATAAGCCTTCTATACTTGTATGAAGATTTTATATACAAAATGTTTCGTATACCTAAAGTCACGCGATTTTGTTCAATATGCTAGGAATATTAAATGTCTTTCATAAAAACAATTTGCTTTGCCATAATAAAGTTAGTTTAAAATTTCCTTCGCGAATTTCTTTTCAGTGAATTGATTTAATTCAAACGCGCACAGAATATAGTTATGCAGGCTATGCATACCTATTAAATTCCTGGAATTGTCTAAATAACTTTGCCGTTCGATTAGCCGGGCAACGAGAGGTCAGTGCGTTGCCATGGTTACTATGAAAACTCCCAGATTGATACTCCGCTTTTTCAGTAATATAGTGCTGCGGGTGTTTGTAAGCTTATGTCAGCCAGGCTTGTCATGATCAGTTTGATTCTAGTTAGTTCTTATTAAATATTGAAATTATTGTTTAAAAACAAGAATTTCAATAGTTTTGTTAAGACAATCATTTATTTAGTTTTTTTGTGAAAAACTTGAAATGGAAATTTTGTGTGATTTAAATGTTTTAGTTCCATGATGGAAATTGAAAAATAATAAAAGTAAATCTTTATAAATGAAATTACGATACAAGTGGATGTTATTTCAGAACCTATTTTAAATAAATTCAAAACAGAACAAATTTAAATTCGATGAAAAGTTTAGCCCTTTTAGTATGTAAAGTTAAATCACTTTTTTTGTAATAAGAACCTAAACGATTTCAATATAAATGCAAACATAAAAATAATACAAGATACATATTTTAAGAAAAAATAAGACGTTGTAATTGAAATCTCTATTTATCAATCTTTGCATTGACAGCCTAAGTTTAGTTTTTTAGTGGCCGCCCTAATTAAAACATTAAAACCAATTTACTGCTTTTAAACAGTGTGTTATAGGTCTACAAAAGCTCTACATAATTTTGTAATTAGGTTTATTTATGTTGTAATGTTCTCATTTAAATGAATAATTGCATCTGTGGGAAAAGCAAAATTGTAAAAAAAACCAACAAGAGATAGCGTGACACATAAATGTACCGATATGAAACCACTTGGTTTTTAACCACTTTCTTGGTAGTTCTGATATGTACACAAATTGGCTGTCAGCAGGACTGGCTGAGATAAGTATAAACTTCATTAAGGTTTTAATAGGTTGTAGATAATTTAGTTATGAAGAAAATATTGTTCTGTAATTAGTAGAAAACTATACGTTTAAAATACTCAGTAAAAATTTAATTTACCGAATTTAATTATACTCGCTTTTATAAAGTGTCGGACCCGCCTAACGTCGCTTTTTTTTAAACAGGTATAAACATACATTTTGTATAACCCATTATTGAAACAATTTGACGTGATAACGTACAACAAAGTAACAACGTACTTGTTTAACCCGCTGATCTAGAACATAACCTTTAACATAAAATCAGCTGCTTTATGAAATCATATGTTATCACTTGAGTAAAGCCAAATATAGTTGTATTCATCACACATGTTACAGGGTGACAATTTTAGCATGGCACCAACATAAAAGGTTTTCGTCATACAATTGTTCTTTTCAAGCGCGTCAAAAGAAATAATCATATAAAAAATAAAATTGAAATAAGTGTTCTAAGGTAGGTTACCGCTTTATAACATGATACCTGTTAGTTAGCAACATTTTTATATAACTACAAAGTAAAGTGATACATGAGTTATATCAGTACGTGATACTTTGATCTATAAGAAATCGTTGTGATTATAACATTTAGTATGTCCTTGTAAAGAGGATTTGTGTTTGTGTTGCCTGTGACTTGTTTTTGTATTTTATTTTTAACAAAAATCAACGTTAATTTCTATGAAATTTAAATTCATGAAAATTGTTTTATTGAGAAAACAGAAAATAAATACAGTTACTCGCTTTCCTATGGGAGGAATACCTAAATATTTCCATGGATAAGACTAACATTTATTGCTACGAATGGTCTAGCTATTCCAAGGTATAAATAAATTTATGGAATAACTCGAGTCATGAGAATTTTTATTTTTTGGGATGATTTATTATTGAACAGACGTCTTTGGGTGTTTCTTGTGACTAAGCGGAGAGTGCCACTTTTCCTATGAAAAGAAATCATTTGTTTTATTGCTTAACGTTGTTCTCCATTTTACCCTGTTTAACAAAATATATACTTTTATATACATATGAGATATAGTAGTAGGCCTACCATAAGAAAAACAAAATTAATGCAGCGTTTAGTTTTTAGGGACATCAAAGACAATTAATATTAGTTATCTACATTCATTTCTCTTTCTTTCACATAAAAGTTATTTGTGCACGATCGTGGGACAAGCTAAGGGAAAAATACACTACGTATCTAGGGGATGGGGACTCTAAGAGATATTCATCTGTACTAGAAAGTAAGCCTTATGGTGGTAGCATAAATATTGAAAAACTGGAATGTGTCAGACACGTGAAAAAGCTCATGAGGACGGGTCTTAGAAGACTGAAGAAAGACCCCAAAGGAGAACAACTTAGTAACAAAAAAGGCTTAGGAGTTTCATGTAGGCCTACAGACGCTACAATGGACCAGCTACACAGATGTTATGGGTCAGCCATCACGTTGATGACGTGAAACAAGATATCGGGGCTACATATTTTAACACACTATCGACTGAAAAAAAGCCTCAGCATCAGTTATGCGCCAAAGGTAATGGATTCTTGGTGTGGCTATAATAAATCTTTCGAGCTAAAAACTATGTGCACAAAAATTTCGTAGCTGAGCCTATCATGTTAGCTATAAAGCCCGTACACCGAGACCTAACCAAAATCGAGTTTCTTAGGCGTTGCTTGCATGGCAAGACCCAAAACCCTAACGAAAGCTTGCATAGTTTTATTTGGCAAAGGGTACAAAAAGACTAGTTTTGTAAGGTGTAAAAAGACTCTTTAATTAGGTGTAAGGGATGCTGTGATAGTATTAAATGAAGGTTCAATCGCAAAAGCAAATGTTTTAGATAGAATAGACATAAGACCTGGGAATTTCACGGTAGAAACCTTAAAACAAATTGATAATATCAAAATAGAAAAGCTGATAAAGAGGCCTAGGAAGTCAACAAGAAGAGAACTGAGAGAAGTTTATTTAAGAGGAAGAGGGAAGATGAAGATATTGTGGTGGGGGACTACAGTCCAAGATGATTATAATGTAAGAAAGGTACTCTCGTTTTTTAACTCGCGTTTTCCGAAAAATATGTGTTTTAAAGATTAAGTAGTCTACCAATAACTCTTGAATCATAAGAGCTAGAGACCTGAAATTTCTTGTATGTACTAACACCATTATTCCATAAATAATACTCTAAAAAGATATACAGTATTGTATTTTGTTTCATGTAAGGCCAGAAAAAAATATATATATTCTGAAAATGTGCCAAAATATATGACAATTTTATTTACTTAAAAACGTAGAAAGAAATCTTTATAAGGGATATTTTTAGAGTATTGTCTTTCCTAAGTAATAATAATAATTGGTTACAAATTTCACTGGTATATCTTTAATCGTTTTACAGATAATTGTACCTAACTTAACATCCAAACTCCCATTTAATTAACATGGCAGCAGGGAAAGTAGCCATCTCCCCTCAAGTATGTTTGCAAGAGCCATTTAAATAAGCTTACGTATTTATAGGCCGCTAATACAAATTCTTATTTACAACTTTCAAAATTAAAACAGTTTACTCTATATCTCTAGTTTATTAAAAGAAACAGACTAGTTTCGTCACCTTCATTCGCACTTGGCTGCTACTATATAGTAGTCAAGCACTGAAGAAGACGAAATCGTCGTAGAAACTTGTCTGTTTGTTTTAATAAACTAATGTATAGTGAGATTTAGAGTAAACTGTTTTATTTCTACCGTTGAGAATTGTTATCACTAGCTAAAATCTAATTAACTTAAAATTCTATTTTGTTTTTTCTGTTACGAATAAAGTTTCTTTTAGTTTATAATTGAGTGAGAAGATTATTACTATTAGGTTGTAATATTATCTCTCCGCTAGCACGTTTCTAGTAAAGAGCAACTAGTTAGATTGCAGCTGTGTAGTTCCACATTCTGCCACCATGTAGGAGCTCTGTAATCCCAAAAGGCACTCTGATTCCGACATTTACTATTCTCTTTAAACTCAAGTTTAAATGATTTACGCTAGATAAACGAAGCCAAGAGATACGCACGGTAGGTTTAATTTACACAACATTGAGCCCAAGTCACGAGATGCAGGTATTTGTCGTTGATTTATAACATTTTTACAAATTACTTTGAACAAACGTTCAGTCTTTATAATATAAAGTCATTAAAATAAAACTGTTGTTTGTTCTATTTCTATGATTTGTTAGTTTTAGCGCTAAAATGTCTTTATATATATATATGATGAATAGTTACTACACGCAGTACATACGTTCATCGTGCAGTGTATAAAGTAGCAGTTCCGACGTTTCGCTAGAAATCTCATCTAGCATTGGCGAGGTGAAACTACAACAGTTGAAGAGCGAGTGAAGCATTGGGTTTACCTCGTCAGTGCTAGATGAGATTCTACCGAAACGCCGGGACCTTGATTTTATGGACTGTAAAATGAACGGATGTACTCCGAATAGATACTATTCATCATAATTTTTCATCCGTACATACACACACACACATATATATATATATATATATATATATAATAGAGTGATTTTTCTCACTATTGTTACACAATTTCACTTTCTATACGAACAAATAATTGTGGTATTACTGGTTACCATTCATGTTTCGAGAGTAACCACTGTAGTTAAATTGCCTACACAGCGCCCGGTTTTGTCTGAGTCCAATGTAAGCATACACATGTTAAGACGCGATTGCCGTCTTGCTAATGTTGGTATTCTGATACTTAATAAAATACATAACCAAATACGTATACAATACGTATTTAATACACTATACTGTATAATTATACATGTTTTATATAGTATTTATTTTTGAAATAAATACTATATGAAAACATGTGTTGTGCCCAAGTGTTAATATATCACAACGGTTTCACACAACTCACATTATACAAAAATAAGTTAAGTCAGAGTTACCTAATATATAGTCAAAATGTTCTCGTTACAAATATTTTGGATCGTTTTTTTAAACCGAGCACAGTTTTAGAATTATTGTTTTATTGTTTTAAAACATTTCTAAAAGCAAATCCAAGCATTGAAATAATTGCACAATTGCAGTGCATCATTTATTCTTTACCTTAAAGAGTAACTTAAAAAAGCTAAAGCCGTTAAATATATTTAAAAGTTTAATTATGCAGTCGGTTATTCTAAAGGTTTAATTCTACAGTTGTAAAACTTCTTTTTCCTTCGGAGAAAACACTTTCCATCGTAGAATTTTCTATCCAATAGAATTCCATCAATAAGGAACATAAATAAAGTCTGCCTGGCTCTTAAACCTCTTCAATAGTTTCAGTAATCCCTCCCAAGCTAGAAAAGTACAGAACTAATGTATAAAGCTTCGAATATCCCTATAAAATAATAAACCGAATTTGAATTGCTATTTCAGTTTTTCTGTATATTAATGTTTTTAGAAAATAAAATAACTGTCACTTTTTATTTATTTCTCGTTTTAATTTAAAAATTAGTTTTTTTTAACTTTTAGAATATTTTTAATTTTGAGTGTTATCTTTTATAACATGATTAAATATCCAACGGTAACAGATAACATAGTTATTGTCTACGGATGCCTTTTCTCCCAACTAAACGCTTTTCATAATCCTATAATCTCTAGAATATTTCGTTTTACTCCTAAACAACATAGACTACTTTGAAGTATCAAAACCTATTTATTCTTAAAACCTAATCAATTTACATTTAAAATGAAACTAACTTTTGCTTAAAGATTTGATTGATATTTCCCAAGCTTATGGCCACAATAAATCTTTAATACTTCCAACCTGTATACCTGTATACTTTTGTATACTTCTTCCACGATTATGGGCATATTCAGAAGTTAAGGCTGTCAAATATGTTTAACGCAGTACCAAAGTTCTGTATTTATCTGTTTGAATCTGGAGTGCTTGTATACATGGTTGGCCGCGTCCATTGCTATAAATATTACCTAAATACAGATTTTCTTGTTGTTAATACATAACACCAAATCTGTTTAAACATTCCGAAACATACATACAATTTTCGTAACCCTTGTTAAATACCAATACAATATTTGTTCAAAACAATATTAAATTACTCAAGTGTTCATATTTGAGATTCGTACTAGTTAATGACAAACAAACATGGAATTTTTATTATTTTAAAAAAAGATGTTTGCAAATACGTTAAAACAAGAACACAAATTAAGTATTTGAATGTTTAACACTTGAAAAATGTAAAATTTTACATTCGGAATTTTATTACTAAGCTTCAAAAAAAAAAAAAAACACACAATGAAGACAATGCATAGTTGAAGATTTTATCTCATTTGTTTTTAAAAAAACCTGCTTGTTTTGTACATAATAGTAAACATCACTACTTTAAAGTAATATAAGTTACATAATTTTGCTAATACTTGCACTTTAAGTAATGTGAGTTAAATAAACAGCAACTTTAAATGCATTCAAAATTCTTAGTAATGTACCTTTCCTTTAAATAGAAGTACGAGTCCTGTCATCCATATTGCCGCGCCATCCCCAGCTTAAAGGCGAATATTCGCTCGTTTAATATCGCAGTCTGAATTCCACTCAGCATATTTATATTAAACCTTTCCCGTCGCAGGGCCTAATATCTTCCTTACCTGCCATCTGACATCTCGTCTTTACACTACTCGTCCTCTTCACACTAATCGTTTAGGAATCCATAAATTCAAAGGGAGATTAGGTAGGTACTCTCTTGGACTGGGTTCGGAGACTGCAATGCTTAGGCATTAATATAACATATTAAATCTTTTCCGTCGCAGGGCTTATTATCTTGAACATGTAACATGTCGTCTTTACACTACTCGTCCTCTTCACACTAATCGCTTAGGAATCCTTAGCTTCAAAGGGAGATTATGTAGGTACTCTCTTGGACTGGGTTCGGAGACTGAAATTCTAAGGCGACAATAGCACATAATAAATCTTTCCCGTCCCAGGGCTTAATATCCTCCTTATCTACCATTTGACATCTCGTCATTACATTACTCGTCTTTATCTACCTAATGGCTTAGTAATCCTTAACTGCAATTGGAGATTAGTTAGGTACTCTCTTGGAGTAGGTTCGGGGACTGCAATGTTAAGGCATTAATTGAACGTATTATATATTTACATCGCCGGACTTAACATCCTCCTTATCTACTATTTGACATCTCGTCATTACACTACTCGTCCTCTTCACTCTAATCCCTTAATACTCCTACCATCAAATGGAAATTAGGTAGATACTCTCTTTGACTTTGTTTTGATACTACCAATATTTAGTTACCAATAGATGATATTAAACCTTTCCCGTCGCAGGGCTTAATATCTTCCTTATTTACCCTCTGAAATCTCGTCCTTACATTACTCGTCCTTATTATCCTAATCGCTTACTAATCCCTAACGTCAAAAGGAGATTAGGTAAATACACTCTTGAACTGGATTTGGAGACTGCAATGCTTCGGCATCAATAAAACATAAATCAAAAAACTGTTTCAAACGATACATTTCTGTCCGAGATTGTTTTGAAATATTAAATATTCCTTCCTGGTTCTTTTTTTGCACCTATGCGTTAATTTTATATTCTGCAAGAAATATTTTACTAAATAAAATAAAATTTGAACTTAATTTATATCGTCTAAATTATTACGGCATGATTGTCAGTAATTAATTATACCCTTTTTAAAATACAAATTTACAAAAAATTATTTCTACTACATGGAGCGCATCATTTTTCAGCGTATCAGCTGTTGAAATGGATAAAATTGTTTTGTTTGTATAGCTCCTACAATATATAATTTAATTGTATTGCACATAACGTGACATAAAACAATAATACTTTGGTTACCTGTTACAGTATCGAACTAACCTGCCGAAGGTAAAATAGATGCGATGCATTTATTATTTGATGAACCAAAACCTAAAGTCTCTCCTAATGCCACAGATTACACAACAAACTCATTATCGTCTACCTTTCACAGTCGGAATACAGATACAACCAGCTATTGTCAATAATTGCCACGCGCGAGTTTATCTTAGTAAATAACTGAGGCCTGTCTTTGACAAATGAAGCGGGTATGAATATATTCAAAACCTGGTTTAAACGTTTTCGTTGTTGACACATGCATTTAGGTATATTAGATGAATTAAATGGGCCACAACATGTTTGCGTTGCTTTATTGTATTATGAATATATCGATTCATCAGGACCACAGTCAGTACGGACGATTGTGTGTTGCACTCTTGCCTCTGCACGCAACATAACTTATTGCATGTTGCACTCTCGCCTCTGCACGCAACATAACTTATTGCATGTTGCACTCTCGCCTCTGCACGCAACATAACTTATTGCATGTTGCACTCTCGCCTCTGCACGCAACATAACTTATTGCATGTTGCACTCTCGCCTCTGCACGCAACATAACTTATTGCATGTTGCACTCCCGCCTCTGTATGCAACATAAATAATTGCATGTTGCACTCACGCCACTGCACGCAACATAACTAATTGCATGCTGCACTCACGCTTCTGCACGCAAGATAATTAATTGCATGTTGCACTCATGCCTCTGCACGCAACCTAACTAATTACATGTTGCACTCACGCCTTTGCACGCAACATAACTTATTGCATGTTGCACTCTCGCCTCTGCACGCAACATAACTTATTGCATGTTGTACTCTCGCCTCTGCACGCAACATAACTTATTGCATGTTGCACACCCGCCTCTGTATGCAACATAAATAATTGCATGTTGCACTCACGCCTCTGCACGCAACATAACTAATTGTATGCTGCACTCACGCTTCTGCACGCAAGATAATTAATTGCATGTTGCACTCATGCCTCTGCACGCAACATAACTAATTACATGTTGCACTCACGCCTTTGCACGCAACATAACTAATTGTATGTTGCACTCACGCCTCTGCACGCAACATAATTATTTGCATGTTGCACTCAAGCCTCTGTACGCAGCATAATTAATTGCATGTTGCACTCACACCTCTGCACGCAACATAACTAATTGCATGTTGCACTCACGCCACTGCACGCAACATAATTAATTCCATGTTGCACTCACGCTTCTGCACGCAACATAATTAATTGCATGTTGCAGTCACGTCTCTGCACGCAACATAACTCATTACATGTTGTACTCACGCCTCTACACGCGACATAACTCATTGCATGTTGCACTTACGCCTCTGCACGCAACATAACGCATTGCATGTTGTACTCAAGCCTCATTCCCCAACATAACTCATTGCATGTTGCACTCACGACTCTACACGCAACATAAATAATTGCATGATGTACTCACGCCTCTTTACAGAACATAACTCATTACATGTTGTACTCATGCCACTACACGCAACATAATTAATTGCATGTTGCACTCACGCCTCTGCACGCAACATAACTAATTGCATGTTGCACTCACGCCTTTGCACGCAACATAATTAATTGCATGTTGCACTCACGCCTCTGCACGCAACATAATGAATTGCATGTTGCACTCACGCCTCTGCACGCAACATAACTAATTGCATGTTGCACTCACGCCTTTGCACGCAACCTAATTAATTGCATGTTGCACTTACGCCTCTGCACGCAACATAATTAATTGCATGTTGCAGTCACGCCTCTGCACGCAACATAACTCATTACATGTTGCACTTACCCCTCTGCACGCAACATAACTCATTACATGTTTTACTCACGCCTCTGCACGCGACATAACTCATTGCATGTTGTACTCACGCCTCTTTCCCCAACATAACTCATTGCATGTTGCACTCACGACTCTACATGCAACATAAATAATTGCATGATGTACTCACGCCTCTTTACAGAACATAACTCATTACATGTTGTACTCATGCCACTACACGCAACATAACTCGTTACTTGTTGCACTCACGCCTCTGCATTCAACATAACTCATTGCATGTTGCACTCAAGACTTTGACCGAAACATAACTTACTACATGTTACACTCACGCCTCTGCAAGCAAAATACCTTATTGCAGGTTTCACTCACGTCTCTGCACATTACATGTTCATTCTTGCCTCTGCACGCAGCATAACTCATTACATGTTGTACTCACGCCTCTACACGCAACATAACTCATTGCATGTAGCACTCACGACTTCGCCCGAAACATAACTTATTACATGTTACACTCATGCCTCTGCATGCAACGTAACTCATTTCATGTTGCACTCACGCCTCTACACGCAACTTAACTCATTGCATGCTGCACTTATGCCTCTGTAAGCAACATAACCAATTGCGTGTTCACTCATGCCTCTGCATGCAACAAAACACTTTACCCCCATAACTTATTGCATGTTGTACTCACGCCTCTACACCTAACAAAACTCATTGCAAGTTTGTACTCATGCCTCTTTACCTAATATTAGTCATTGCATGTTGCACAAACACCCCTGCACGCAACATAACTCATCGCATGTTGTACTCCCGCCTCTTTACCCAACATATTTCATTGCATATTTTACTCACGCCTCTTCACCAAACATAACTCATTGCATGTTGTACTCACGCCTCTTTACCTAATATAAGCCATTGCATGTTGCACAAACACCCCTGCACGCAACATAAATCCTCGCATGTTGTACTCCCGCCTCTTTAACCAACATAACTCATTGCATATTGTACTCACGCCTCTTCACCAAACATAACTCATTGCATGTTGTACTCCCACCTCTTTACCCAACACAACTCATTGCATATTGTACTCACGCCTCTTCACCAAACATAACTCATTGCATGTTGTACTCTCGCCTCTTTACCCAACATAACTCATTGCATATTGTACTCACGCCTCTTCACCAAACATAACTCATTGCATGTTGTACTCCCGCCTCTTTACCCAATATAACTCATTGCATGTTGTACTCACGCCTCTTTAGCCAACATAACTCATTGCATGTTGTACTTCCGCCTCTTTACCCAACATATCCCATTGCATATTGTACTCACGCCTCTTCACTAAACATAACTCATTGCATGTTGTACTCACGCCTCAGTACCAAAGTCATTTACCTTGAGACCAGCGGTTGTTCCTAAGTGTCGCAGATAGCATGCCGAGCCCTCCAAGCTCCATGCAAATGTGAGGCGGCAACTGGGAACCTCCGCGGAATTTGGTTTGTAAATTAGAAGCCTTCAGAAGACTTGAGTGCTAAATACACAGTAACTAAAGGCTTATTGCTTCTCTTATACTGCTTATACAGTGGTTAGAGTGTATCACACAGTGAGAAAACATTTATTTGTTAAAAAGGAGTTGTTAAAGACGGTCTGTATTGCCCCGTGGATTTATAACAGAGATTCATGTATATTTTAAACAATTGTAACTGTAAAGGCGATCGATGACGTACTAGAGGGAGGGTACTCCTGACGACCCGTACAGAGGGTAGGTCTATCTTATGCTATGGGCCTCCCTCGTCTTCAACCAGGGTCTTAAGGTCGTGAGTCTTGAGGTATTTTTTGATCGTGAATATAATAAAATATATTGTCTCGAAGGCGGTGATAACCTACACAAGCAAACGGCTATAAGAGTTTTAAAAAAATGACTAATATAAATAAAGTAACATAACCTATGCGTTGAAACAGCTGTCCTACCACATAACCTATAACATAAAATCAGCTGTTTTATGAAATCTTATGTTCATTTTTTTTAAACGAAATTGGGTGAAATAACTATATTTCATACCTTGCCCTTTTGTTAAAATTCTTTCCCCCATACAAAACTGATTTTTCTCATCATTTATTATAATTTATGAACTAACATTTGAAAAAGCTTTATTAACAAATGTCATTCCCAACAAGTTTTAAAATATTTTTAAAGTTGAGTGTGTGAATAAAAAGTATATTATTAACGATTGAAAATTTGTACAAGATATATATATATATATATATATATATATATAAGAAAAGTGTGAAATAAAGGAGTAAAGTGAAAAAAAATAAAAAAATAAAAGGTGCCCTAACCTGTTTGCTTAATAACAATAGTTAGGTTATCCTACAAGGACAAGCTTCTGCCTTGTATGCAGATGTAATATTTCACATTTATATGAGTAAAAATTAAAAGACCTTCCTTAAAAAAAATTGTAATATATATATATATATATATATATATATATATATATATATATATATATATATATATATATAATTGTAATTTCCATTCCTGATGATGTTGGTACTGTTTACCAACGAAAAGCTTTGGATATAAATCAATAAATATTCTTGTATTTGAATAACCTATGTTGTTTTAAAATATATATATATATATATATATATATATATATAACATTCTTGTAGTAAAGAAAAACGTTATTTTATGAATATTTTTTAAATAATTTTCAAAGTATAGTAATACATTTTTATATGAAGAACTCAATGCTGTAATCATTGTTAATTTACATTGCTGTAAGAGATTGTTCACTGCTAATTATACTTACTAAATTCCAAATTTGAATATTTCTGAAGGTCGTTGTAGCTCATTATATTAAAAACATTTGAGAAGATATAAATTATAACATCGTATTCCATGTACGTTGCTTAACGGAACAATATATTCATTCGGTTACTTTCGATATAAACTGGACACAAATTTGACTACTACAACAATTAAAAAAATACATGGCCTTGTAAAGGTTGAAACTCTGTCACAATAGGTTCTGCCTAAGGCGACGTGGAAATTCGGATAATCAGTTTTCTAACCTTGTGAGATCAGTAGTATCACGAAAACATTCTTTACAGTGGTGCTGTATAATTTCTTCTAAATAGTTGTGTAATTAGTTATTGTATCGTAGGTAATACGTTTCGAATAACTAATACATTATTTACACCTGACTCGCTATTGCCTCAGGTGCATACCCTAGCTTTTCACCGCGTGTCAATTTAGATTTATTTTGTACGTAACAAATTTACAATGCAAGGTTTGTGTTTGACGTAATATATAAAAGTTATCACAATTTTCCGAGGTAACTTTCCTGGTCAACACATAATATTGTAAATTTCTACTGACGATAGGGTTGTGGGAGGATGAAGTGATGAAGGAAATAACCGATAATAAAGAGGTTAGCACTCCGTATGAAGCAGTTACCATGGTAACGGCCCACGCTTTATACGCTCGACGTTTTAATGAAATCTGTTTTCAACGGAAAATATGAGGAAGTACAGAGTGGTGCAAAATCACAACATGGCAGCAGAATACACGTCTTCCTTTACTTTCTGAATAAATATAAGAACTCTTTTTCTAGCAGTATAAGCTCTGAATAGTTTTTTGAAATACCTTCTCAAAGGAATACTTATTTATTTACAGATATCTTATATATATATATATATATATATATATATATATATATATATATCATCTTTATACATGAAATATTTTGTTAAAATGTGTAAACAAAGTAGTAGTGTTCAACTAGCTTTCTGTGCTACATGAACTTATGAGTAAAACCTTGTTTCCGTTTCATTATCACAAGCTTATAGGCCTATATCGGAGAAGTTTTAGGTTAGACATAATTGGTTTGGCACATTGTGGAAACTGTTCCAAGTAAAGGGAAGGCAAATTATACGCTGTTGAAGTGATTAGCACAAAGCCAATAGTACTTGCAGCAGTTCCCAAGCTCTTGCTATGACGCTCCCAGTAACTTGGTTTGACAGTTAGCGTTATAGAGATAATTGTTGCGGATAATTTCGTATTTCTATGTAGAATACGTCTTACTAATATACATATTGCTGTGCTTGTGTGGTTCATTCTTTAGTTGACGGTTTTAGCGATCGTTAGGTTTGATGAGGATCATTAGGTTTATAAATCGTGTATGGTTGTAACTAATTACATATATTAGTAATTACACAGTTCCTTCCCTTAGTAAGGATAGTTAATCCTTCACTTGAAAAAATAGTTACTCCTGCACTTTGTAGGATAGTTAATCCTTCACTTGGAAAAATAGTTACTCCTGCACTTTGTAGGATAGTTAATCCTTCACTTGGAAAAATAGTTACTCCTGCACTTTGTAGGAAAGTTAATGTTTTGCTCTATATGTACAGCTAATCCCTTAGTTGGTAGCCTGAGCAATTTAATCCTTCTCTTGATATTTATAATAAATCCCTAACTTGGTAAGCGTAGTTAATCCCAGATTAGGTAAGCATAGTTAATGCCAGACTCGGTAAGCATAGTTAGCCCCAGACTCGGTAGGCATAGTTAATACTAGACTCGGTAAGAATAGTTAATCTTAGACTCGGTAAGCATAGTTAATCCCAGACTCGGTAAGCATAGTTAATCCCAGATTAGGTAAGCATAGTTAATGCCAGAATCGGTAAGCATAGTTAGCCCCAGACTCGGTAGGCATAGTTAATGCCAGACTCGGTAAGCAGAGTTAATCTTAGACTCGGAAAGCATAGTTAATCCCAGACTAGGTAAGTACAGTTAATCCTAGACTCGGTAAGTATAGTTAATCTCAGACTCGGTAAGCATAGTTAATCCCAGACTCAGTAAGTATAGTTTACCCTTCACGTTACAAACTTTTAGGATTGAGGTTTGTAAAAGGATTTTAATCTTTTTATTTCATTTTCATACAAAAACAATGAATAGCAAGTATTTGAAGTAAAAAGTATTCATAAATTGTATTTCTAAATTGTTTGGGATGAGCGTTACACCCAGAACACTCGTATTATTTTCTTTGTCGCTGCGATGGAATAGCGACGCATAGTATTACAACTTTTTATGTTTTTTCTGCAAAGCTTTGGGGAAGTTATGCGGTAATGTGATGCAATCAGGCACAACCTAAGAAGACTCTCTATCAGTGTAACACATGCGATGAATACATGCATATAGTTTAACTGGAATCTTAGTTAGCGCACTGGAGTAGTATGTATTGAATACTAATGTATTGTTATTATATATTCAGCAGTAGTAAGCTTACATTAACATGTTTTACTACTTGTGTACTGATAGTACACACTAAAAGCTCATTAGTGAGATCGTAGGAAGGGTGTTCGTCGCATACAAACACATTCCTCTGTAGGAAATAAAAGTGCACATGAACACTACATAGCACCTGAAAGTCAAGTTTTACTGATAATAATAGTTTCTGAAATTCCTAATTGTTTTACATTTTTTTCAAGATTCCTCTCGTGTGTATATAACCAAGATTCTTATGAAACCGTTAGGCATAAGGCTTGACTCAAAATATCCTTGACTCAAAATATCTTAAAATCGTTTGTAATTCCAAAAAGTGATTTAATTTTAAAATAATAAACCCTTAAACTTTACTATAACAGTTTTAACAACATTAATTAAAGAACAAATGGTTCACATATTTTACATATTATAAGAACAGCGTTAGGCCAATGCACACAAGAAGAAAAGAGAGAGAGAAAGATCACACGCGATCACACAGACACACAACAGACACACACAACCCATCCAACTTAAAAACGAAGCAAAACCGACATACATTCAAATACATACACTACCACACAACAACCATCCACCCACGAACCCACCCACATTCAAATACAACACTCTCACACACATATTAAAAGTTACATAGTCTTTAATAAAATTGCTTGTCCTTAAAAAACAACTTTAAATAATAAATTATGACAAGGTTTTGTATCACATATTTTTTCTGTGAGAATCTAAATGCCAAAATTACAATGAATCAGATTTCAGAATAATTAGTTTTACGAAACACAAGCATGCAATTGCTTTGTATAATATATACAGAGTAGTTTATTAAGTGCGCATCGAAAAGTAATCCCCGCTACGAGGTTATAATGCTAAGCCTTATGAATGAATCATGCCCTGCATCTGTGATGGGATCATACCGTGTGCTCCCTGCAGATTTATATAGCACTTGCGAACATTAAAAGCACACAAGTTTTATTATGCACACAGTGAGCTTTATGTATTCCAGACAGGCAGTAGTTGTAAGTAGCAAAGATAGAGAACACCTTAGGAAGGTTTTATTCCCAATCAACTCTATCTGTTTGGGTATATTATTTCTACTGTTTATTTGGCACAAAATTTGGTTAAATATTAAGAAATATTATTAAGAAACCTAACCACAAGTATTTTTATTTTTACCTGATGTACATCTCGGTTAACCAGTAACCATCCTCAGGGAGATACAACGAAGAGTCTTGAGTATATATACTTATATTTACATCCCTCGGAGACAAGAAAATTCGATTCCGTCCATTCGTTTTCATTTAATAACTGAACCACAGGTGAAAGTGCATATAGAATTTTATCAATTTATTTTTTCACATATTAGGCTTGTGGTATTTATATACGAATCATGCAATATTACAAAAAAAAACCTTTTCTGTTAATTAAATACGTATAAGGTATTACATTCAAATTACCAAAAAAATACGTACGTAACTAGTATGTGGAGTTTTAAAAGTCACATTGATAGATAATTGTAAAACGTAACATATTTATAATCTCCTTTACCATAAAAATTCGTAGTTTGTTCTAAATAAACTGAACAATTTAATATTCGTTCAAATTTTGATTCTTGTAGATACATATTTAATATATAGGCTACACATTTTTCGAAAATAAGATATACTTTCACTTTTTATTAGCTATATTAAAACCTTAAGTCCTTAAACATACCATAGGCAAATACTCGTATGCCTGGAATAGCTGTGCCTTGACCAATTTCAATTCCAATGACGATAAGGCAATTCATACTTTAGTGTCTTGGACATTGAAGGTTGTATGTGCCTTCATGTAATCATAAATGTGCGTAGAAATGAAACTTCTTGCAATTATAACACCTTTTTATCGTTAAAAATAATTTTCATTGTGTAATCCATTTCATAATATAAGCAATTACTCAAAAAATATAACCATATTTTATTTAATAAAAAAAACAAGTTGAACGTATGTTAAAGTTAGGTTAACCGATACAGAACACAACAGTGGCGCAGTGTTTATCTGCAGAGGCTGGTTGCCATGGTAACCAAGCAAGCTCCCAGATATTGTCACTTTTTTGACCTTACAACCCGCCCTTACTTATCCTTGCAAACTTTAATTCAAAAGTTTTTAATTTATCATTTCTCTTTCGTGGAGTATTCAAATAGTAATTACAATTCGCAGAGGCCTAACCCAGCTTTTTAGAGGATAAAGTTTGAAACCAGCATCACTTTAAGTGTTTATTATAAATGACCTAAATCGCAGAGGCCTGGCCCAGCTGTTTAGAGGAGAATAAAGCTGGAAACTAGCATCACTAGGTTCAAGTATTTATAATAGATGACCTAATTCGCAGAGGCCTAACACAGCTGTTCAGAGGAGGATAGAGTTTGAAACCAGCATCACTATGTTTATTAATTTATTATAGATGACATATTTTGAAAATATAATGGTTCGTGACAGTTGTTTCTCAGTTAAGCAAACATTCACTACAATGTAACAGGCATGGCAGAGATATTGCAAGATAAGAAGAGGTATAAATATAATGGTTCGTGACAGTTGTTTCTCAGACAAGCAAACATTCCCTGCAATGTAACAGGCATGACAGAGATATTGCAAGATAAGAAGAGGTATGAATATAATGGTTCGTGACAACTGTTTCTCAGACAAGCAAACATTCCCTACAATGTAACAGGCATGGCAGAGATATTGCAAGATAAGAAGAGGTATAAATATAATGGTTCGTGACAGTTGTTTCTCAGACAAGCAAACATTCCCTACAATGTAACAGGCATGGGAGAGATATTGCAAGATAAGAAGGGGTATAAATATAAAGAAATTATTTCTTACTTTTAGATTCATTATTTCATAAATCAGTCGCTTTATTCTTTTCATTAATTGTGTCACTGTTTTTCATTCATATTATAAGATAATTTAAAGAATAAATGTATGTATTAATAAATATATTTGTTTTCCTAAATTTTAAATACTCGAAGGCCTAAACACTTAGGTTTAAAAGTGGAATAAAGTTTTAGTTGCTAGATGTTTCTCTTGTTACCAGTCTGGTGGTTTGGATTTGAGTTACTCCAAGAAAGGAATGTATTGTTCTAACATTGAGACTTAAGGGCTACTATTTTGACACTAATCATACACAAATTCTATTCATATGTTATTGGGATGTTATTTGATTGTGAGCGTGTGTTGTATGTGCTTGTTCCATTATTACTTCAAATATCTTATTATTGTGTATACTAAGCTATTGACGTTCTCTCCCATGTGTTGGGAATACGTTATAGATTCTATTTTTGGGTCTATTTATGTTTAAATTTTCAATATTTACTTCGATATTTTAATTACACACGAGTTTCTGAGAAATACCTTCGATATTTCCATGAAGCCTATACGTTGCGGATGTTTAAACCATAATCAATAGGCGATTAAGTAAACCTCCAGGAACAACATAATAAAACTTTTCTGTAACGCAAAAATTACAAATTTTGATTAAAATATCAATGTACGCTTTCTTTACAACACCCATATATATATATGACACTTTATAACAGCGTCGCTTTGAATAAAAACATATGATATAAGCCTACTATATTGCAGTGTAGTTAAAATACCCGATAACGATTGATATGTTTTAAAAAAATCCTTTACCAAAAAGTCCATGGAAGTGTACAAGGTAATCTCTTCAGTTTTTCTCTACAGTTATCATTTGCTTAGTTCGCATGTAAACTTGTATATTCTATGTTCATGAGTTCAGCGTACAAAGTTTGAGAGAATGTGACGTGGAAACCCAGCTGAGTCAGATGACTCGTTGCCGAAGTAGAAGCTGTTTGTAATGTCACAGATGACGTCGACATCTGTCAAATTAGGTTTAGATATGGTGGAAATAACAACTTCCGTGTACTAATCATTGTTATAGAAATGAAAGGTTCTATTTTAAACGGAGTTTATCAGTGCTTTAAAATAAATATTGACAGATAGTGAAAATTTCTTCGTAGTATAATGCAGTATTAAAACAAATACAAGACCTGTGAAACGAACTGTTGTAAGAAATGCAATAAGTTTGTGTTAAACCGATATACGAGTCAATGAAGCGAATTTACACTTATATATTCTATGAATAGATATAAATTTCACTGAAATAAAGTCTTCTGCCCTTGGTCAAAGCGGTTGATGTGTTCCCGAATTATTGAAGCGTAGAGCGTCTTTATTAAAGAAAACGAGGTCCAATGGAGGTAAAATCCTGTGACCGTTGGATATCTGATCGATTGTAAACGCTATCACTCGACATTTTAAATGCTCTAGAGTTTCTTAAATCTAATTTTGTTAATAAAACTAGACGTAAATGAAAAATGACAGCAATTTTATTTTCAGCAATCATTATTTCTTCCGTATTTTTCTTGCTTGGAATTAATTATTAAAGGGATTTTAAAAGCCTTGCCTTTCTTTATTGAGGAATTTCAATTACTTATTGGAGAAGTGAAGTGTAAGAGGGGAAGTGTTGTTTCGAGGGAAATAATTAAAGTTTTATGACTTTAGAATCTAACTTTCAGCGTAATTTACTTTAATAATAAAATCAGTGAGCCTATTTATTGCTCTTACCAATGCTTTAAGAATTATTCGTGTAAGCAATATAAATAAATAAATAAGTAAACTATAACCCATTCACATGGAGCACATTTAGGTGGTATTATAATATTACCTCCTGAGAAAGGTTTAAATAGAGATTAATAATTTAATTATTCCAGGCAGAAATATTATATTTGTTTCGCTTACGGCAATCAGTCAGCATGACTAATAACTACAAAGGGTAAGTAGGGGTTGTATTAAGACGAGGGCATAAAGCGCACCGGTGCAGGGAATCGGAGAGATATTATAGAGTCACGTGATTACGTAATCATAGTCGCGACCTAGTTTCTATCGGAGTCGTAAAGCATTCTCTCATTACATCCCTTAATCAGCAGTAATATATCGGTCGATAGATGCTTTCGGCATGCTTAAGCGGACGGATAAAGCGCGCCGGTGCACGAGATAGGGGAGATATTATGGAGTCAGGAAATCATAGTGGTGACCTAGTTTCTATCGGATTCGTAAAAACGTGTTTTGTTCCACCCCATTATCTGCAGTAATATAACGGTCGATAGATGGCGTTCGGCGTGACTTAGGGGGGAGGGGCATAAACCGCGCCGGTGCAGGGAATAAAGGAGATATTATGGAGTCACGTAATCATAGTCGTGACTTAGTATCTATCGGAGTCGTTAAGACGTCTGCCGTTACATCCCTATATCAGCAGTAATATAACAATCGATAAATGGCGTCCGGACTGACTTAAATGGGGGCATAAAGCGCGCCGGTACACGGAATAGAGGAGATATTATAAAGTCAGGTAATCATAGTGACGACCTAGTTTCTATCAGAGTCGTAAAGATGTCTCCCCTTACACACTCCTTTAATAACAGTAATATAACGTTCGATAGATGGCGTTCGGGGAGACTGGGAAGGGATAAAGCGCGCTATGGCAGGGAATAGGGGAGATAATATGGAGTCGCATAATCATAGTGGCGATATAGTTTCTATCAGAGTCGTAAAGATGTATCCCGTTACATCCTTTTATCAGCAGTAATATAACGCTCGATAGATGGCATTCGGAGTGCCTTAGGGGGGCATAAAGCGCGCAAGTGCAGTTAATAGGGGAGATATTATGAAGTCACGTAATCATACTCGCGACCTAGTTTCTATCGAAGTCGTAAAGACGTCCCCAGATACATCCCTTTATCAGCAGTAATATAATGGTCGATAGATGGCGTTTGGCGTGACTTAGGGGGGGGGGCAAATTTGCGCCAGTGCATAGCATAGGGGAGATAATATGGAGTCACGTAATCATAGTCGTGATCTAGTTTTTATCGGAGTCGTAAAGACGTCTCTCGTTACATCCTTTTATCAGCATGTAACCGTTTGAATGAAAAAACATTTATTGTAAGTTTGATATTATGATTAGCAAAACAGTATTGAAATGGTTACATTAAATCGTAACAATATATAAACAAAGACAGATTAGCATGTGGAACAAACCATAAATTCTGCCGGCCGATAAAGTAAACTTCTGAATGAATATTACATAAGTCTGTGGCCTACGGACACCACTTGTTGGTTTCCCACCACCGTGGGGAGTTCTAGATATTCAGTTCCAAGGAACACAACAGATAACCTGGAATTGATTTCTGTTCTTAGAGATAAAATTGTTTTTTAGTATTTTGATTTCATCCCAATATCTAATTCTTCTTTCTTATGCACAACTAAGAAAGGCGAAAATGTAAAACGTTTTCTGATTATTAACATGAACAATACACATTTAGGTTAACAAATTAAAAACTTCAGTTAATTTGCAATTTTTTGATAACTACAATATTGTTAAGAATTGTAGCCTATAAAGATTTGTACATGTATTTAATATTTAGTTGTATTGTCCCAATACAAATACAGTATAACAGTCTTAACAACATATCATAAGGTTTTTTTATTAACGTTTCTAGATCTGACTACGACAACCATTATGATACTGTGCAATTATAAAAACAAGATTTAGTCGGTAATCTTCAAATAATTTAAAACCGTTGACGGTCCTTGATATCTAGTTTAGAACAGAATAGGTTTCTTTGCTTGTAATGCACATTTAATGAGCAACCATTTATTGGGACTGACTGAAATTAGATCATACAGATATAACACTTTATTTTAAATGAATATAAGTGTGATTAAATAAATAAAACCATTTTACCACAAATAACCTTTACATTTATTTATTACCTTATGTGGTAAGTTACAGAGCAAACTACTTTCAGTGGTAAGTTAAAGAGCAAACTACTCTCAGTGGTACATTACAGAGTAAACTACTCTCAGTGGTAAGCTACAGAGCAAACTACTCTCACTAGTATGTTACACAGCAAACTACTCTCAGTGGTAGCTTACAGAGGAAACTACTCTCAGTGGTAAGTTACAGAGCAAACTACTCTTAGTGGTAAGTTACAGAGGAAACTACTCTCAGTTGTATGTTACAGAGCAAACTACTTTCAGTGGTAAATTACAGAGCAAACTACTCTCAGTGTTAAGTTACAGAGCAAACTACTCTCAGTAGTATGTTACAAAGCAAGCTACTCTCAGTGGTAAGTTACAGAGCAAACTACTCTCAGTGGTACGTTACGTAGCAAACTACTCTCAGTGGTAAGTTACAGAGCAAACGACTCTCAGTGGTAAGTTACATATCAAAACTACTCTCAGTGATAAGTTACAGAGCAAATTACTCTCAGTGGTAAGTTACAGAGCAAACTACTTTCAGTAGTATGTTACAGAGCAAACTACTGTCAGTGGTAAGTTACAGAGCAAACTACTCTCAGTAGTATGTTACAGAGCAAACCACTCTCAGTGGTAAGTTACAGCGCAAACTACTCTCAGTGGTAAGTTACGCAGCAAAATACTCTCAGTGGTAAGTTACGGAGCAAACGACTCTCAGTGGTAAGTTACATGTCAAAACTACTCTCAGCGGTAAGTTACAGAGCAAACTACTCTCAGTGGTAAGTTACAGAGCAAAGTACTTTCAGTAGTATGTTACAGAGCAAACTACTGTCAGTGGTAAGTTACAGAGCAAACTACTCTCAGTAGTATGTTACAGAGCAAACCACTCTCAGTGGTAGCTTACAGAGCAAACTACTCTCAGTGGTAAGTTACAGAGCAAATTACTCTCAAGAGTATGTTACAGAGCAAACTACCCTCAGTGGTACTTTACAGAGCAAACTACTCTCAGTGGTAAGTTACAGAGCAAACGACTCTCAGTGGTAAGTTACAGAGCAAACGACTCTCAGTGGTAAGTTACATGTCGAAACTACTCTCAGTGGTAAGTTACAGAGCAAATTACTCGCAGTGGTAAGTTACAGAGCAAAGTACTTTCAGTAGTATGTTACAGAGCAAACTACTCTCAGTGGTACTTTACAGTGCAAACTCCTCTCAGAAGTATGTTACAGAGCCAGCTACTCTCAGTGGTAAGTTACGTAGCAAACTATTCTCAGTGGTAAGTTACAGAGCAAACGACTCTCAGTGGTAAGTTACAGAGCAAACTACATTTAGTAGTATGTTACAGAGCATACTACTTTCAGTGGTAATTTACATAGTAAACTACCTCTCAAATAAATAAAAAGGTTATTTGTGTTGAAGTGTTTTTTTTTTTTTAAATTTAAACTAAACATTGCGCCACAGTTAGTTAATACAGTTATAAATATAAGTATATTAAATAATTTGTTTTAAATTTAAGTTGAGCAATGGAAATGTTAAATTGAATATAACTAATATTATTGAATAGAAGGTTTCCTTAATATGCACAAATGTTTCCACACAAATTCAATCGGTGTTTTCGTATTTATAAACGGACCTCAAAATAAGACAAACACAGCCCGTGAAGGCAGTGAAAGGAGTTTAGAGTCAAACCTGAGGACATAAAATTGAATAGTTTTAAAATTAAAAAAAACGTTGGCTTTAGGAAATATCTTTATTCTAGATCTAGAATATAGACTACCAGATAAATTTAAGTGTATAGGTAAGGGATAGAAGGATGGGTATAACGTATGGGGATTACGGAAGGGAGATAACTCTGAATCGGAATTGGTAAATGGCAATTAGGCTAGTTACGGAGAGTAATGGAGGCAACTCGTCTCAGACAATCTTACAACCTATCTAGCTGTTAACACACCACAAGTAATAATAATGCACTTCATTATAAACTCTTTCATTTATATAAATATTCTGAATAATAAAGTAATTAATAACATTTCAAATGTAGAACCTACCCTTTACAAAACAAACTTTCATCGCAGTATATATACATGAACTGTACATATACACATACATATTTGTGCTATGTTTTTGCGCAAATATTACTTGATACGCAGGTGGTATTGCTATCTCTAAGTATGAGCCGACGTGTCAACTCTGCAATGTACACATTTACAGAAGTAAAACGCATCTACCAGGTATGCAGAGATGTATTGATAACTACATGGCACTTATAACCATCGACAATAACGTATGAGCTGACGTGACAACCCTGCAATGTACACATTTACAAAAGCAGAACGCATCCACCAGGTATGCAGAGATGTATTGATAACTACATTGCACTTATAACCATCGGCAATGAAGTATGAGCCTATTTGACAACCATACAATGCACAAATTTACAAAAGCAAAGTGGATCCACCAGGTATGCAGAGATGTATTGATAACTACATGGCACTTATAACCATCGACAATGAAGTACGAGCCTATGTGACAACCATATAATATACACATTTACAAAAGCAAAGTGGATCCACCAGGTATGCAGAGAAGTATTGATAACTACATGGCACTTATAACCATCGACAATGAAGTACGAGCCTATGTGACAACCATATAATATACCCATTTACAAAAGCAAAGTGGATCCAGCAGGTATGCAGAGATGTATTGATAACTACATGGCACTTATAACCATCGACAATGAAGTATGAGCCTATGTGACAACCATACAATATACACATTTACAAAAGCAAAGTGGATCCACCAGGTATGCAAAGATGTATTGATAACTACATGGCACTTATAACCATCGACAATGAAGTATGAGCCTATGTGACAACCATACAATATACACATTTACAAAAGCAAAGTGGATCCACCAGATATGCAAAGATGTATTGATAACTACATGGCACTTATAACCATCGACAATAAAGTACGAGACTTTGTGACAACCATGGAATGTACACATTTACAAAAGCAAAACGCATCTACCAGGTTTGCAGAGATGTATTGATAAGTACATGACACTTATAACCATCGACAATGAAGTATGAGACTATGTGACAACCATACAATGTACACATTTACAAAAACAAAGTGGATCCACCAGGTATGCAGAAATGTATTGATAACTACATGGCACTTATAACCATCGACAATGACGTATGAGTCTATGTGACAACCATACAATGTACACATTTACAAAAGCAAAGTGGATCCACTAGGTATGCAAAGATGTATTGATAACTACATGGCACATATAACCATCGACAATAAAGTATGAGCCTATGTGACAACCATACAATGTACATATTTACAAAACCAAAACGCATCTACCAGGTATGCAGAGATGTATTGATAACTACATGACACTTATAACCATCGACAATGAAGTATGAGCCTATGTGACAACCATACAATGTACACATTTACAAAAGCAAAGTGGATCCACCAGATATGCAAAGATGTATTGATAACTACATGGCACTTATAACCATCGACAATGAAGTATGAGCCTATGTGACAACCATACAATATACACATTTACAAAAGCAAAGGGGATCCACCAGGTATGCAGAGATGAATTGATAACTACATGGCACTTATAACCATCGACAATGAGGTATGAGCCTATGTGACAAAAATACAATATACACATTTACAAAAGCAATGTGGATCCAACAGGTATGCAGAGATGTATTGACAACTACATGTGCACTTATAACCATCGGCATTGAAGTATGAGCCTATGTGACAACCATATAATGTACACATTTACAAAAGCAAAACGCATCTACCAGGTATGCAGAGATGTATTGATAACTACATGGCACTTATAACCATCGACAATGAAGTATGAGCCTATGTGACAACCATACAATATACACATTAACAAAAGCAAAGTGGATCCACCAGGTATGCAGAGATGTATTGATAACTACATGGCACTTACAACCATCGGCAATGAAGTATGAGCCTATGTGACAACCATACAATATACACATTTACAAAAGCAAAGTGGATCCACCAGGTATGCAGAGTTGTATTGATAACTACATGGCACTTATAACCATCGACAATGAAGTATGAGCCTATGTGACAACCATACAATGTACACATTTACAAAAGCAAAATGCATCCGCTAGGTTTGCAGAGATGTATTGATAACTACATGACACTTATAACCATCGACAATGAAGTATGAGCCTATGTGACAACTATACAATATACACATTTACAAAAGCAAAGTGGATCCACCAGGTATGCAGAGATGTATTGATAACTACATGGCACTTATAACCATCGACAATGAAGTATGAGCCTATGTGACAACCATACAATGTACACATTTACAAAAGCAAAATGCATCCACTAGGTTTGCAGAGATGTATTGATAACTACATGGCACTTATAACCATCGACAATAATGTACGGGACTTTGTGACAACCATGGAATGTACACATTTACAAAAGCAAAACGCATCTACCAGGTTTGCAGAGATGTATTGATAACTACATGACACTTATAACCAACGACAATGAAGTATGAGACTATGTGACAACCATACAATGTACACATTTACAAAAGCAAAGTGGATCCACCAGGTATGCAGAGATGTATTGATAACTACATGGCACTTATAACCATCGACAATGAAGTATGAGCCTATGTGTCAACCATACAATGTACACATTTACAAAAGCAAAGTTAATCCACCAGGTATGCAGAGATGTATTGATAACTACATGGCACTTACAACCATCGACAATGACGTATGAGTCTATGTGACAACCATACAATATACACATTTACAAAAGCAAAGTGGATCCACCAGGTATGCAAAGATGTATTGATAACTACATGGCACTTATAACCATCGACAATAAAGTATGAGCCTATGTGACAACCATACAATGTACATATTTACAAAACCAAAACGCATCTACCAGGTATGCAGAGATGTATTGATAACTACATGACACTTATAACCATCGACAATGAAGTATGAGCCTATGTGACAACCATACAATGTACACATTTACAAAAGCAAAGTGGATCCACCAGGTATGCAAAGATGTATTGATAACTACATGACACTTATAACCATCGACAATGAAGTATGAGCCTATGTGACAACCATACAATGTACACATTTACAAAAGCAATGTGGATCCACCAGATATGCAAAGATGTATTGATAACTACATGGCACTTATAACCATCGACAATAAAGTACGAGACTTTGTGACAACCATGGAATGTACTCATTTACAAAAGCAAAATGCATCCACTAGGTTTGCAGAGATGTATTGATAACTACATGGCACTTATAACCATCGACAATGAAGTATGAGCCTATGTGACAACTATACAATATACACATTTACAAAAGCTTAGTGGATCCACCAGGTATGCAGAGATGTATTGATAACTACATGGCACTTATAACCATCGACAATGAAGTATGAGCCTATGTGACAACCATACAATGTACACATTTACAAAAGCAAAATGCATCCACTAGGTTTGCAGAGATGTATTGATAACTACATGGCACTTATAACCATCGACAATAAAGTACGAGACTTTGTGACAACCATGGAATGTACACATTTACAAAAGCAAAACGCATCTACCAGGTTTGCAGAGATGTATTGATAACTACATGACACTTATAACCAACGACAATGGAGTATGAGACTATGTGACAACCATACAATGTACACATTTACAAAAGCAAAGTGGATCCACCAGGTATGCAGAGATGTATTGATAACTACATGGCACTTATAACCATCGACAATGAAGTATGAGCCTATGTGACAACCATACAATGTACATATTTACAAAACCAAAACGCATCTACCAGGTATGCAGAGATGTATTGATAACTACATGACACTTATAACCATCGACAATGAAGTATGAGCCTATGTGACAACCATACAATGTACACATTTACAAAAGCAAAGTGGATCCACCAGATATGCAAAGATGTATTGATAACTACATGGCACTTATAACCATCGACAATGAAGTATGAGCCTATGTGACAACCATACAATATACACATTTACAAAAGCAAAGGGGATCCACCAGGTATGCAGAGATGAATTGATAACTACATGGCACTTATAACCATCGACAATGAGGTATGAGCCTATGTGACAACCATACAATATACACATTTACAAAAGCAATGTGGATCCAACAGGTATGCAGAGATGTATTGACAACTACATGTGCACTTATAACCATCGGCATTGAAGTATGAGCCTATGTGACAACCATATAATGTACACATTTACAAAAGCAAAACGCATCTACCAGGTATGCAGAGATGTATTGATAACTACATGGCACTTATAACCATCGACAATGAAGTATGAGCCTATGTGACAACCATACAATATACACATTAACAAAAGCAAAGTGGATCCACCAGGTATGCAGAGATGTATTGATAACTACATGGCACTTACAACCATCGGCAATGAAGTATGAGCCTATGTGACAACCATACAATATACACATTTACAAAAGCAAAGTGGATCCACCAGGTATGCAGAGTTGTATTGATAACTACATGGCACTTATAACCATCGACAATGAAGTATGAGCCTATGTGACAACCATACAATGTACACATTTACAAAAGCAAAATGCATCCGCTAGGTTTGCAGAGATGTATTGATAACTACATGACACTTATAACCATCGACAATGAAGTATGAGCCTATGTGACAACTATACAATATACACATTTACAAAAGCAAAGTGGATCCACCAGGTATGCAGAGATGTATTGATAACTACATGGCACTTATAACCATCGACAATGAAGTATGAGCCTATGTGACAACCATACAATGTACACATTTACAAAAGCAAAATGCATCCACTAGGTTTGCAGAGATGTATTGATAACTACATGGCACTTATAACCATCGACAATAATGTACGAGACTTTGTGACAACCATGGAATGTACACATTTACAAAAGCAAAACGCATCTACCAGGTTTGCAGAGATGTATTGATAACTACATGACACTTATAACCAACGACAATGAAGTATGAGACTATGTGACAACCATACAATGTACACATTTACAAAAGCAAAGTGGATCCACCAGGTATGCAGAGATGTATTGATAACTACATGGCACTTATAACCATCGACAATGAAGTATGAGCCTATGTGTCAACCATACAATGTACACATTTACAAAAGCAAAGTTAATCCACCAGGTATGCAGAGATGTATTGATAACTACATGGCACTTACAACCATCGACAATGACGTATGAGTCTATGTGACAACCATACAATATACACATTTACAAAAGCAAAGTGGATCCACCAGGTATGCAAAGATGTATTGATAACTACATGGCACTTATAACCATCGACAATAAAGTATGAGCCTATGTGACAACCATACAATGTACATATTTACAAAACCAAAACGCATCTACCAGGTATGCAGAGATGTATTGATAACTACATGACACTTATAACCATCGACAATGAAGTATGAGCCTATGTGACAACCATACAATGTACACATTTACAAAAGCAAAGTGGATCCACCAGGTATGCAAAGATGTATTGATAACTACATGACACTTATAACCATCGACAATGAAGTATGAGCCTATGTGACAACCATACAATGTACACATTTACAAAAGCAATGTGGATCCACCAGATATGCAAAGATGTATTGATAACTACATGGCACTTATAACCATCGACAATAAAGTACGAGACTTTGTGACAACCATGGAATGTACTCATTTACAAAAGCAAAATGCATCCACTAGGTTTGCAGAGATGTATTGATAACTACATGGCACTTATAACCATCGACAATGAAGTATGAGCCTATGTGACAACTATACAATATACACATTTACAAAAGCTTAGTGGATCCACCAGGTATGCAGAGATGTATTGATAACTACATGGCACTTATAACCATCGACAATGAAGTATGAGCCTATGTGACAACCATACAATGTACACATTTACAAAAGCAAAATGCATCCACTAGGTTTGCAGAGATGTATTGATAACTACATGGCACTTATAACCATCGACAATAAAGTACGAGACTTTGTGACAACCATGGAATGTACACATTTACAAAAGCAAAACGCATCTACCAGGTTTGCAGAGATGTATTGATAACTACATGACACTTATAACCAACGACAATGGAGTATGAGACTATGTGACAACCATACAATGTACACATTTACAAAAGCAAAGTGGATCCACCAGGTATGCAGAGATGTATTGATAACTACATGGCACTTATAACCATCGACAATGAAGTATGAGCCTATGTGACAACCATACAATTTACACATTTACAAAAGCAAAGTTAATCCACCAGGTATGGAGAGATGTATTGATAACTACATGGCACTTACAACCATCGACAATGACGTATGAGTCTATGTGACAACCATACAATATACACATTTACAAAAGCAAAGTGGATCCACCAGGTATGCAAAGATGTATTGATAACTACATGGCACTTATAACCATCGACAATAAAGTATGAGCCTATGTGACAACCATACAATGTACATATTTACAAAACCAAAACGCATCTACCAGGTATGCAGAGATGTATTGATAACTACATGACACTTATAACCATCGACAATGAAGTGTGAGCCTATGTGACAACCATACAATGTACACATTTACAAAAGCAAAGTGGATCCACCAGGTATGCAAAGATGTATTGATAACTACATGACACTTATAACCATCGACACATGAAGTATGAGCCTATGTGACAACCATACAATGTACACATTTACAAAAGCAAAGTGGATCCACCAGATATGCAAAGATGTATTGATAACTACATGGCACTTATAACCATCGACAATAAAGTACGAGACTTTGTGACAACCATGGAATGTACACATTTACAAAAGCAAAACGCATCTACCAGGTTTGCAGAGATGTATTGATAAGTACATGACACTTATAACCATCGACAATGAAGTATGAGACTATGTGACAACCATACAATGTACACATTTACAAAAACAAAGTGGATCCACCAGGTATGCAGAAATGTATTGAAAACTACATGGCACTTATAACCATCGACAATGACGTATGAGTCTATGTGACAACCATACAATGTAAACATTTACAAAAGCAAAGTGGATCCACTAGGTATGCAAAGATGTATTGATAACTACATGGCACTTATAACCATCGACAATGAAGTATGAGCCTATGTGACAACCATACAATATACACATTTACAAAAGCAAAGTAGATCCACCAGGTATGCAGAGATGTATTGATAACTACATGGCACTTATAACCATCGACAATGAAGTATGAGCCTATGTGACAACCATACAATATACACATTTACAAAAGCAAAGAGGATCCACCAGGTATGCAGAGATGTATTGATGACTACATGGTACTTATAACCATCGACAATGAAGTATGAGCCTATGTGACAACCATACAATATACACATTTACAAAAGCAAAGTGGATCCACCAGGTATGCAGAGATGTATTGATAACTACATGGCACTTATAACCATCGACAATGAAGTATGAGCCTATGTGACAACCATACAATGTACACATTTACAAAAGCAAAGTTAATTCACCAGGTATGCAGAGATGTATTGATAACTACATGGCACTTACAACCATCGACAATGACGTATGAGTCTATGTGACAACCATACAATATACACATTTACAAAAGCAAAGTGGATCCACCAGGTATGCAAAGATGTATTGATAACTACATGGCACTTATAACCATCGACAATAAAGTATGAGCCTATGTGACAACCATACAATGTACATATTTACAAAACCAAAACGCATCTACCAGGTATGCAGAGATGTATTGATAACTACATGACACTTATAACCATCGACAATGAAGTATGAGCCTATGAGACAACCATACAATGTACACATTTACAAAAGCAAAGTTAATCCACCAGGTTTGGAGAGATGTATTGATAACTACATGGCACTTACAACCATCGACAATGACGTATGAGTCTATGTGACAACCATACAATATACACATTTACAAAAGCAAAGTGGATCCACCATTTATGCAAAGATGTATTGATAACTACATGGCACTTATAACCATCGACAATAGAGTATGAGCCTATGTGACAACCATACAATGTACATATTTACAAAACCAAAACGCATCTACCAGGTATGCAGAGATGTATTGATAACTACATGACACTTATAACCATCGACAATGAAGTATGAGCCTATGTGACAACCATACAATGTACACATTTACAAAAGCAAAGTGGATCCACCAGGTATGCAAAGATGTATTGATAACTACATGACACTTATAACCATCGACACATGAAGTATGAGCCTATGTGACAACCATACAATGTACACATTTACAAAAGCAAAGTGGATCCACCAGATATGCAAAGATGTATTGATAACTACATGGCACTTATAACCATCGGCATTGAAGTATGAGCCTATGTGACAACCATATAATGTACACATTTACAAAAGCAAAACGCATCTACCAGGTATGCAGAGATGTATTGATAACTACATGGCACTTATAACCATCGACAATGAAGTATGAGCCTATGTGACAACCATACAATATACACAATAACAAAAGCAAAGTGGATCCACCAGGTATGCAGAGATGTATTGATAACTACATGGCACTTACAACCATCGGCAATGAAGTATGAGCCTATGTGACAACCATACAATATACACATTTACAAAAGCAAAGTGGATCCACCAGGTATGCAGAGTTGTATTGATAACTACATGGCACTTATAACCATCGACAATGAAGTATGAGCCTATGTGACAACCATACAATGTACACATTTACAAAAGCAAAATGCATCCGCTAGGTTTGCAGAGATGTATTGATAACTACATGACACTTATAACCATCGACAATGAAGTATGAGCCTATGTGACAACCATGGAATGTACACATTTACAAAAGCAAAACGCATCTACCAGGTTTGCAGAGATGTATTGATAACTACATGACACTTATAACCAACGACAATGAAGTATGAGACTATGTGACAACCATACAATGTACACATTTACAAAAGCAAAGTGGATCCACCAGGTATGCAGAGATGTATTGATAACTACATGGCACTTATAACCATCGACAATGAAGTATGAGCCTATGTGTCAACCATACAATGTACACATTTACAAAAGCAAAGTTAATCCACCAGGTATGCAGAGATGTATTGATAACTACATGGCACTTACAACCATCGACAATGACGTATGAGTCTATGTGACAACCATACAATATACACATTTACAAAAGCAAAGTGGATCCACCAGGTATGCAAAGATGTATTGATAACTACATGGCACTTATAACCATCGACAATAAAGTATGAGCCTATGTGACAACCATACAATGTACATATTTACAAAACCAAAACGCATCTACCAGGTATGCAGAGATGTATTGATAACTACATGACACTTATAACCATCGACAATGAAGTATGAGCCTATGTGACAACCATACAATGTACACATTTACAAAAGCAAAGTGGATCCACCAGGTATGCAAAGATGTATTGATAACTAGATGACACTTATAACCATCGACAATGAAGTATGAGCCTATGTGACAACCATACAATGTACACATTTACAAAAGCAATGTGGATCCACCAGATATGCAAAGATGTATTGATAACTACATGGCACTTATAACCATCGACAATAAAGTACGAGACTTTGTGACAACCATGGAATGTACACATTTACAAAAGCAAAATGCATCCACTAGGTTTGCAGAGATGTATTGATAACTACATGGCACTTATAACCATCGACAATGAAGTATGAGCCTATGTGACAACTATACAATATACACATTTACAAAAGCTTAGTGGATCCACCAGGTATGCAGAGATGTATTGATAACTACATGGCACTTATAACCATCGACAATGAAGTATGAGCCTATGTGACAACCATACAATGTACACATTTACAAAAGCAAAATGCATCCACTAGGTTTGCAGAGATGTATTGATAACTACATGGCACTTATAACCATCGACAATAAAGTACGAGACTTTGTGACAACCATGGAATGTACACATTTACAAAAGCAAAACGCATCTACCAGGTTTGCAGAGATGTATTGATAACTACATGACACTTATAACCAACGACAATGAAGTATGAGACTATGTGACAACCATACAATGTACACATTTACAAAAGCAAAGTGGATCCACCAGGTATGCAGAGATGTATTGATAACTACATGGCACTTATAACCATCGACAATGAAGTATGAGCCTATGTGACAACCATACAATGTACACATTTACAAAAGCAAAGTTAATCCACCAGGTATGGATAGATGTATTGATAACTACATGGCACTTACAACCATCGACAATGACGTATGAGTCTATGTGACAACCATACAATATACACATTTACAAAAGCAAAGTGGATCCACCAGGTATGCAAAGATGTATTGATAACTACATGGCACTTATAACCATCGACAATAAAGTATGAGCCTATGTGACAACCATACAATGTACATATTTACAAAACCAAAACGCATCTACCAGGTATGCAGAGATGTATTGATAACTACATGACACATATAACCATCGACAATGAAGTATGAGACTATGTGACAACCATACAATGTACACATTTACAAAAACAAAGTGGATCCACCAGGTATGCAGAAATGTATTGATAACTACATGGCACTTATAACCATCGACAATGACGTATGAGTCTATGTGACAACCATACAATGTACACATTTACAAAAGCAAAGTGGATCCACTAGGTATGCAAAGATGTATTGATAACTACATGGCACTTATAACCATCGACAATAAAGTATGAGCCTATGTGACAACCATACAATGTACATATTTACAAAACCAAAACGCATCTACCAGATATGCAAAGATGTATTGATAACTACATGGCACTTATAACCATCGACAATGAAGTATGAGCCTATGTGACAACCATACAATATACACATTAACAAAAGCAAAGTGGATCCACCAGGTATGCAGAGATGTATTGATAACTACATGGCACTTACAACCATCGGCAATGAAGTATGAGCCTATGTGACAACCATACAATATACACATTTACAAAAGCAAAGTGGATCCACCAGGTATGCAGAGTTGTATTGATAACTACATGGCACTTATAACCATCGACAATGAAGTATGAGCCTATGTGACAACCATACAATGTACACATTTACAAAAGCAAAATGCATCCGCTAGGTTTGCAGAGATGTATTGATAACTACATGACACTTATAACCATCGACAATGAAGTATGAGCCTATGTGACAACTATACAATATACACATTTACAAAAGCAAAGTGGATCCACCAGGTATGCAGAGATGTATTGATAACTACATGGCACTTATAACCATCGACAATGAAGTATGAGCCTATGTGACAACCATACAATGTACACATTTACAAAAGCAAAATGCATCCACTAGGTTTGCAGAGATGTATTGATAACTACATGGCACTTATAACCATCGACAATAATGTACGAGACTTTGTGACAACCATGGAATGTACACATTTACAAAAGCAAAACGCATCTACCAGGTTTGCAGAGATGTATTGATAACTACATGACACTTATAACCAACGACAATGAAGTATGAGACTATGTGACAACCATACAATGTACACATTTACAAAAGCAAAGTGGATCCACCAGGTATGCAGAGATGTATTGATAACTACATGGCACTTATAACCATCGACAATGAAGTATGAGCCTATGTGTCAACCATACAATGTACACATTTACAAAAGCAAAGTTAATCCACCAGGTATGCAGAGATGTATTGATAACTACATGGCACTTACAACCATCGACAATGACGTATGAGTCTATGTGACAACCATACAATATACACATTTACAAAAGCAAAGTGGATCCACCAGGTATGCAAAGATGTATTGATAACTACATGGCACTTATAACCATCGACAATAAAGTATGAGCCTATGTGACAACCATACAATGTACATATTTACAAAACCAAAACGCATCTACCAGGTATGCAGAGATGTATTGATAACTACATGACACTTATAACCATCGACAATGAAGTATGAGCCTATGTGACAACCATACAATGTACACATTTACAAAAGCAAAGTGGATCCACCAGGTATGCAAAGATGTATTGATAACTACATGACACTTATAACCATCGACAATGAAGTATGAGCCTATGTGACAACCATACAATGTACACATTTACAAAAGCAATGTGGATCCACCAGATATGCAAAGATGTATTGATAACTACATGGCACTTATAACCATCGACAATAAAGTACGAGACTTTGTGACAACCATGGAATGTACTCATTTACAAAAGCAAAATGCATCCACTAGGTTTGCAGAGATGTATTGATAACTACATGGCACTTATAACCATCGACAATGAAGTATGAGCCTATGTGACAACTATACAATATACACATTTACAAAAGCTTAGTGGATCCACCAGGTATGCAGAGATGTATTGATAACTACATGGCACTTATAACCATCGACAATGAAGTATGAGCCTATGTGACAACCATACAATGTACACATTTACAAAAGCAAAATGCATCCACTAGGTTTGCAGAGATGTATTGATAACTACATGGCACTTATAACCATCGACAATAAAGTACGAGACTTTGTGACAACCATGGAATGTACACATTTACAAAAGCAAAACGCATCTACCAGGTTTGCAGAGATGTATTGATAACTACATGACACTTATAACCAACGACAATGGAGTATGAGACTATGTGACAACCATACAATGTACACATTTACAAAAGCAAAGTGGATCCACCAGGTATGCAGAGATGTATTGATAACTACATGGCACTTATAACCATCGACAATGAAGTATGAGCCTATGTGACAACCATACAATTTACACATTTACAAAAGCAAAGTTAATCCACCAGGTATGGAGAGATGTATTGATAACTACATGGCACTTACAACCATCGACAATGACGTATGAGTCTATGTGACAACCATACAATATACACATTTACAAAAGCAAAGTGGATCCACCAGGTATGCAAAGATGTATTGATAACTACATGGCACTTATAACCATCGACAATAAAGTATGAGCCTATGTGACAACCATACAATGTACATATTTACAAAACCAAAACGCATCTACCAGGTATGCAGAGATGTATTGATAACTACATGACACTTATAACCATCGACAATGAAGTGTGAGCCTATGTGACAACCATACAATGTACACATTTACAAAAGCAAAGTGGATCCACCAGGTATGCAAAGATGTATTGATAACTACATGACACTTATAACCATCGACACATGAAGTATGAGCCTATGTGACAACCATACAATGTACACATTTACAAAAGCAAAGTGGATCCACCAGATATGCAAAGATGTATTGATAACTACATGGCACTTATAACCATCGACAATAAAGTACGAGACTTTGTGACAACCATGGAATGTACACATTTACAAAAGCAAAACGCATCTACCAGGTTTGCAGAGATGTATTGATAAGTACATGACACTTATAACCATCGACAATGAAGTATGAGACTATGTGACAACCATACAATGTACACATTTACAAAAACAAAGTGGATCCACCAGGTATGCAGAAATGTATTGAAAACTACATGGCACTTATAACCATCGACAATGACGTATGAGTCTATGTGACAACCATACAATGTAAACATTTACAAAAGCAAAGTGGATCCACTAGGTATGCAAAGATGTATTGATAACTACATGGCACTTATAACCATCGACAATGAAGTATGAGCCTATGTGACAACCATACAATATACACATTTACAAAAGCAAAGTAGATCCACCAGGTATGCAGAGATGTATTGATAACTACATGGCACTTATAACCATCGACAATGAAGTATGAGCCTATGTGACAACCATACAATATACACATTTACAAAAGCAAAGAGGATCCACCAGGTATGCAGAGATGTATTGATGACTACATGGTACTTATAACCATCGACAATGAAGTATGAGCCTATGTGACAACCATACAATATACACATTTACAAAAGCAAAGTGGATCCACCAGGTATGCAGAGATGTATTGATAACTACATGGCACTTATAACCATCGACAATGAAGTATGAGCCTATGTGACAACCATACAATGTACACATTTACAAAAGCAAAGTTAATTCACCAGGTATGCAGAGATGTATTGATAACTACATGGCACTTACAACCATCGACAATGACGTATGAGTCTATGTGACAACCATACAATATACACATTTACAAAAGCAAAGTGGATCCACCAGGTATGCAAAGATGTATTGATAACTACATGGCACTTATAACCATCGACAATAAAGTATGAGCCTATGTGACAACCATACAATGTACATATTTACAAAACCAAAACGCATCTACCAGGTATGCAGAGATGTATTGATAACTACATGACACTTATAACCATCGACAATGAAGTATGAGCCTATGAGACAACCATACAATGTACACATTTACAAAAGCAAAGTTAATCCACCAGGTTTGGAGAGATGTATTGATAACTACATGGCACTTACAACCATCGACAATGACGTATGAGTCTATGTGACAACCATACAATATACACATTTACAAAAGCAAAGTGGATCCACCATTTATGCAAAGATGTATTGATAACTACATGGCACTTATAACCATCGACAATAGAGTATGAGCCTATGTGACAACCATACAATGTACATATTTACAAAACCAAAACGCATCTACCAGGTATGCAGAGATGTATTGATAACTACATGACACTTATAACCATCGACAATGAAGTATGAGCCTATGTGACAACCATACAATGTACACATTTACAAAAGCAAAGTGGATCCACCAGGTATGCAAAGATGTATTGATAACTACATGACACTTATAACCATCGACACATGAAGTATGAGCCTATGTGACAACCATACAATGTACACATTTACAAAAGCAAAGTGGATCCACCAGATATGCAAAGATGTATTGATAACTACATGGCACTTATAACCATCGGCATTGAAGTATGAGCCTATGTGACAACCATATAATGTACACATTTACAAAAGCAAAACGCATCTACCAGGTATGCAGAGATGTATTGATAACTACATGGCACTTATAACCATCGACAATGAAGTATGAGCCTATGTGACAACCATACAATATACACAATAACAAAAGCAAAGTGGATCCACCAGGTATGCAGAGATGTATTGATAACTACATGGCACTTACAACCATCGGCAATGAAGTATGAGCCTATGTGACAACCATACAATATACACATTTACAAAAGCAAAGTGGATCCACCAGGTATGCAGAGTTGTATTGATAACTACATGGCACTTATAACCATCGACAATGAAGTATGAGCCTATGTGACAACCATACAATGTACACATTTACAAAAGCAAAATGCATCCGCTAGGTTTGCAGAGATGTATTGATAACTACATGACACTTATAACCATCGACAATGAAGTATGAGCCTATGTGACAACCATGGAATGTACACATTTACAAAAGCAAAACGCATCTACCAGGTTTGCAGAGATGTATTGATAACTACATGACACTTATAACCAACGACAATGAAGTATGAGACTATGTGACAACCATACAATGTACACATTTACAAAAGCAAAGTGGATCCACCAGGTATGCAGAGATGTATTGATAACTACATGGCACTTATAACCATCGACAATGAAGTATGAGCCTATGTGTCAACCATACAATGTACACATTTACAAAAGCAAAGTTAATCCACCAGGTATGCAGAGATGTATTGATAACTACATGGCACTTACAACCATCGACAATGACGTATGAGTCTATGTGACAACCATACAATATACACATTTACAAAAGCAAAGTGGATCCACCAGGTATGCAAAGATGTATTGATAACTACATGGCACTTATAACCATCGACAATAAAGTATGAGCCTATGTGACAACCATACAATGTACATATTTACAAAACCAAAACGCATCTACCAGGTATGCAGAGATGTATTGATAACTACATGACACTTATAACCATCGACAATGAAGTATGAGCCTATGTGACAACCATACAATGTACACATTTACAAAAGCAAAGTGGATCCACCAGGTATGCAAAGATGTATTGATAACTAGATGACACTTATAACCATCGACAATGAAGTATGAGCCTATGTGACAACCATACAATGTACACATTTACAAAAGCAATGTGGATCCACCAGATATGCAAAGATGTATTGATAACTACATGGCACTTATAACCATCGACAATAAAGTACGAGACTTTGTGACAACCATGGAATGTACACATTTACAAAAGCAAAATGCATCCACTAGGTTTGCAGAGATGTATTGATAACTACATGGCACTTATAACCATCGACAATGAAGTATGAGCCTATGTGACAACTATACAATATACACATTTACAAAAGCTTAGTGGATCCACCAGGTATGCAGAGATGTATTGATAACTACATGGCACTTATAACCATCGACAATGAAGTATGAGCCTATGTGACAACCATACAATGTACACATTTACAAAAGCAAAATGCATCCACTAGGTTTGCAGAGATGTATTGATAACTACATGGCACTTATAACCATCGACAATAAAGTACGAGACTTTGTGACAACCATGGAATGTACACATTTACAAAAGCAAAACGCATCTACCAGGTTTGCAGAGATGTATTGATAACTACATGACACTTATAACCAACGACAATGAAGTATGAGACTATGTGACAACCATACAATGTACACATTTACAAAAGCAAAGTGGATCCACCAGGTATGCAGAGATGTATTGATAACTACATGGCACTTATAACCATCGACAATGAAGTATGAGCCTATGTGACAACCATACAATGTACACATTTACAAAAGCAAAGTTAATCCACCAGGTATGGATAGATGTATTGATAACTACATGGCACTTACAACCATCGACAATGACGTATGAGTCTATGTGACAACCATACAATATACACATTTACAAAAGCAAAGTGGATCCACCAGGTATGCAAAGATGTATTGATAACTACATGGCACTTATAACCATCGACAATAAAGTATGAGCCTATGTGACAACCATACAATGTACATATTTACAAAACCAAAACGCATCTACCAGGTATGCAGAGATGTATTGATAACTACATGACACATATAACCATCGACAATGAAGTATGAGACTATGTGACAACCATACAATGTACACATTTACAAAAACAAAGTGGATCCACCAGGTATGCAGAAATGTATTGATAACTACATGGCACTTATAACCATCGACAATGACGTATGAGTCTATGTGACAACCATACAATGTACACATTTACAAAAGCAAAGTGGATCCACTAGGTATGCAAAGATGTATTGATAACTACATGGCACTTATAAACATCGACAATGAAGTATGAGCCTATGTGACAACCATACAATATACACATTTACAAAAGCAAAGTAGATCCACCAGGTATGCAGAGATGTATTGATAACTACATGGCACTTATAACCATCGACAATGAAGTATGAGCCTATGTGACAACCATACAATATACACATTTACAAAAGCAAAGAGGATCCACCAGGTATGCAGAGATGTATTGATAACTACATGGCACTTATAACCATCGACAATGAAGTATGAGCCTATGTGACAACCATACAATATACACATTTACAAAAGCAAAGTGGATCCACCAGGTATGCAGAGATGTATTGATAACTACATGGCACTTATAACCATCGACAATGAAGTATGAGCCTATGTGACAACCATACAATGTACACATTTACAAAAGCAAAGGTAATCCACCAGGTATGCAGAGATGTATTGATAACTACATGGCACTTACAACCATCGACAATGACGTATGAGTCTATGTGACAACCATACAATATACACATTTACAAAAGCAAAGTGGATCCACCAGGTATGCAAAGATGTATTGATAACTACATGGCACTTATAACCATCGACAATAAAGTATGAGCCTATGTGACAACCATACAATGTACATATTTACAAAACCAAAACGCATCTACCAGGTATGCAGAGATGTATTGATAACTACATGACACTTATAACCATCGACAATGAAGTATGATCCTACGTGACAACCATACAATGTACACATTTACAAAAGCAAAGTGGATCCACCAGGTATGCAAAGATGTATTGATAACTACATGACACTTATAACCATCGACAATGAAGTATGAGCCTATGTGACAACCATACAATATACACATTTACAAAAGCAAAGTGGATCCACCAGGTATGCAAAGATGTATTGATAACTACATGGCACTTATAACCATCGACAATAAAGTATGAGCCTATGTGACAACCATACAATGTACATATTTACAAAACCAAAACGCATCTACCAGGTATGCAGAGATGTATTGATAACTACATGACACTTATAACCATCGACAATGAAGTATGAGACTATGAGACAACCATACAATGTACACATTTACAAAAGCAAAGTTAATCCACCAGGTTTGGAGAGATGTATTGATAACTACATGGCACTTACAACCATCGACAATGACGTATGAGTCTATGTGACAACCATACAATATACACATTTACAAAAGCAAAGTGGATCCACCAGGTATGCAAAGATGTATTGATAACTACATGGCACTTATAACCATCGACAATAAAGTATGAGCCTATGTGACAACCATACAATGTACATATTTACAAAACCAAAACGCATCTACCAGGTATGCAGAGATGTATTGATAACTACATGACACTTATAACCATCGACAATGAAGTATGAGCCTATGTGACAACCATACAATGTACACATTTACAAAAGCAAAGTGGATCCACCAGGTATGCAAAGATGTATTGATAACTACATGACACTTATAACCATCGACACATGAAGTATGAGCCTATGTGACAACCATACAATGTACACATTTACAAAAGCAAAGTGGATCCACCAGATATGCAAAGATGTATTGATAACTACATGGCACTTATAACCATCGACAATAAAGTACGAGACTTTGTGACAACCATGGAATGTACACATTTACAAAAGCAAAACGCATCTACCAGGTTTGCAGAGATGTATTGATAAGTACATGACACTTATAACCATCGACAATGAAGTATGAGACTATGTGACAACCATACAATGTACACATTTACAAAAACAAAGTGGATCCACCAGGTATGCAGAAATGTATTGATAACTACATGGCACTTATAACCATCGACAATGACGTATGAGTCTATGTGACAACCATACAATGTACACATTTACAAAAGCAAAGTGGATCCACTAGGTATGCAAAGATGTATTGATAACTACATGGCACTTATAACCATCGACAATGAAGTATGAGCCTATGTGACAACCATACAATATACACATTTACAAAAGCAAAGTAGATCCACCAGGTATGCAGAGATGTATTGATAACTACATGGCACTTATAACCATCGACAATGAAGTATGAGCCTATGTGACAACCATACAATATACACATTTACAAAAGCAAAGTGGATCCACCAGGTATGCAGAGATGTATTGATAACTACATGGCACTTATAACCATCGACAATGAAGTATGAGCCTATGTGACAACCATACAATATACACATTTACAAAAGCAAAGTGGATCCACCAGGTATGCAGAGATGTATTGATAACTACATGGCACTTATAACCATCGACAATGAAGTATGAGCCTATGTGACAACCATACAATGTACACATTTACAAAAGCAAAGTTAATCCACCAGGTATGCAAAGATGTATTGATAACTACATGACACTTATAACCATCGACAATGAAGTATGAGTCTATGTGACAACCATACAATATACACATTTACAAAAGCAAAGTGGATCCACCAGGTATGCAAAGATGTATTGATAACTACATGGCACTTATAACCATCGACAATAAAGTATGAGCCTATGTGACAACCATACAATGTACATATTTACAAAACCAAAACGCATCTACCAGGTATGCAGAGATGTATTGATAACTACATGACACTTATAACCATCGACAATGAAGTATGAGCCTATGTGACAACCATACAATATACACATTTACAAAAGCAAAGTGGATCCAACAGGTATGCAGAGATGTATTGACAACTACATGGCACTTATAACCATCGGCATTGAAGTATGAGCCTATGTGACAACCATACAATGTACATATTTACAAAAGCAAAGTGGATCCACCAGATATGCAAAGATGTATTGATAACTACATGGCACTTATAACCATCGACAATGAAGTATGAGCCTATGTGACAACCATACAATATACACATTTACAAAAGCAAAGGGGATCCACCAGGTATGCAGAGATGAATTGATAACAACATGGCACTGATAACCATCGACAATGAAGTATGAGCCTATGTGACAACCATACAATATACACATTTACAAAAGCAAAGTGGATCCACCAGGTATGCAGAGATGTATTGATAACTACATGGCACTTATAACCATCGACAATGAAGCATGAGCCTATGTGACAACCATACAATATACACATTTACAAAAGCAAAGTAGATCCACCAGGTATGCAGAGATGTATTGATAACTACATGGCACTTATAACCATCGACAATGAAGTATGTGCCAATGTGACAACCATACAATATACACATTTACAAAAGCAAAGTGGATCCACCAGGTATGCAGAGATGTATTGATAACTACATGGCACTTATAACCATCGACAATGAAGTATGAGCCTATGTGACAACCATACAATATACACATTTACAAAAGCAAAGTGGATCCACCAGGTATGCAGAGATGTATTGATAACTACATGGCACTTATAACCATCGACAATGAAGTATGAGCCTATGTGACAACCATACAATATACACATTTGCAAAAGCGAAGTGGATCCACCAGGTATGCAGAGATGTATTGATAACTACATGGCACTTATAACCATCGACAATGAAGTATGAGCCTATGTGGCAACCATACAATGTACACATTTACAAAAGCAAAGTGGATCCACCAGGTATGCAGAGATGTATTGACAACTACATGACACTTATAACCATCGACACATGAAGTATGAGCCTATGTGACAACCATACAATGTACACATTTACAAAAGTAAAGTGGATCCACCAGATATGCAAAGATATATTGATAACTACATGGCACTTATAACCATCGACAATAAAGTACGAGACTTTGTGACAACCATGGAATGTACACATTTACAAAAGCAAAACGCATCTACCAGGTTTGCAGAGATGTATTGATAAGTACATGACACTTATAGCCATCGACAATGAAGTATGAGACTATGTGACAACCATACAATGTACACATTTACAAAAACAAAGTGGATCCACTAGGTATGCAAAGATGTATTGATAACTACATGGCACTTATAACCATCGACAATGAAGTATGAGCCTATGTGACAACCATACAATATACACATTTACAAAAGCAAAGTAGATCCACCAGGTATGCAGAGATGTATTGATAACTACATGGCACTTATAACCATCGACAATGAAGTATGAGCCTATGTGACAACCATACAATATACACATTTACAAAAGCAAAGTGGATCCACCAGGTATGCAGAGATGTATTGATAACTACATGACACTTATAACCATCGACAATGAAGTATGAGCCTATGTGACAACCATACAATGTACACATTTACAAAAGCAAAGTGGATCCACCAGGTATGCAAAGATGTATTGATAACTACATGACACTTATAACCATCGACAATGAAGTATGAGCCTATGTGACAACCATACAATGTACACATTTACAAAAGCAATGTGGATCCACCAGATATGCAAAGATGTATTGATAACTACATGGCACTTATAACCATCGACAATAAAGTACGAGACTTTGTGACAACCATGGAATGTACACATTTACAAAAGCAAAATGCATCCACTAGGTTTGCAGAGATGTATTGATAACTACATGGCACTTATAACCATCGACAATGAAGTATGAGCCTATGTGACAACTATACAATATACACATTTACAAAAGCTTAGTGGATCCACCAGGTATGCAGAGATGTATTGATAACTACATGGCACTTATAACCATCGACAATGAAGTATGAGCCTATGTGACAACCATACAATGTACACATTTACAAAAGCAAAATGCATCCACTAGGTTTGCAGAGATGTATTGATAACTACATGGCACTTATAACCATCGACAATAAAGTACGAGACTTTGTGACAACCATGGAATGTACACATTTACAAAAGCAAAACGCATCTACCAGGTTTGCAGAGATGTATTGATAACTACATGACACTTATAACCAACGACAATGAAGTATGAGACTATGTGACAACCATACAATGTACACATTTACAAAAGCAAAGTGGATCCACCAGGTATGCAGAGATGTATTGATAACTACATGGCACTTATAACCATCGACAATGAAGTATGAGCCTATGTGACAACCATACAATGTACACATTTACAAAAGCAAAGTTAATCCACCAGGTATGGATAGATGTATTGATAACTACATGGCACATACAACCATCGACAATGACGTATGAGTCTATGTGACAACCATACAATATACACATTTACAAAAGCAAAGTGGATCCACCAGGTATGCAAAGATGTATTGATAACTACATGGCACTTATAACCATCGACAATAAAGTATGAGCCTATGTGACAACCATACAATGTACATATTTACAAAACCAAAACGCATCTACCAGGTATGCAGAGATGTATTGATAACTACATGACACTTATAACCATCGACAATGAAGTATGAGACTATGTGACAACCATACAATGTACACATTTACAAAAACAAAGTGGATCCACCAGGTATGCAGAAATGTATTGATAACTACATGGCACTTACAACCATCGACAATGACGTATGAGTCTATGTGACAACCATACAATGTACACATTTACAAAAGCAAAGTGGATCCACTAGGTATGCAAAGATGTATTGATAACTACATGGCACTGATAAACATCGACAATGAAGTATGAGCCTATGTGACAACCATACAATATACACATTTACAAAAGCAAAGTAGATCCACCAGGTATGCAGAGATGTATTGATAACTACATGGCACTTATAACCATCGACAATGAAGTATGAGCCTATGTGACAACCATACAATATACACATTTACAAAAGCTTAGTGGATCCACCAGGTATGCAGAGATGTATTGATAACTACATGGCACTTATAACCATCGACAATGAAGTATGAGCCTATGTGACAACCATACAATGTACACATTTACAAAAGCAAAATGCATCCACTAGGTTTGCAGAGATGTATTGATAACTACATGGCACTTATAACCATCGACAATAAAGTACGAGACTTTGTGACAACCATGGAATGTACACATTTACAAAAGCAAAACGCATCTACCAGGTTTGCAGAGATGTATTGATAACTACATGACACTTATAACCAACGACAATGAAGTATGAGACTATGTGACAACCATACAATGTACACATTTACAAAAGCAAAGTGGATCCACCAGGTATGCAGAGATGTATTGATAACTACATGGCACTTATAACCATCGACAATGAAGTATGAGCCTATGTGACAACCATACAATGTACACATTTACAAAAGCAAAGGTAATCCACCAGGTATGCAGAGATGTATTGATAACTACATGGCACTTACAACCATCGACAATGAAGTATGAGCCTATGTGACAACCATACAATATACACATTTACAAAAACAAAGAGGATCCACCAGGTATGCAGAGATGTATTGATAACTACATGGCACTTATAACCATCGACAATGAAGTATGAGCCTATGTGACAACCATACAATATACACATTTACAAAAGCAAAGTGGATCCACCAGGTATGCAGAGATGTATTGATAACTACATGGCACTTATAACCATCGACAATGAAGTATGATCCTACGTGACAACCATACAATGTACACATTTACAAAAGCAAAGTGGATCCACCAGGTATGCAAAGATGTATTGATAACTACATGACACTTATAACCATCGACAATGAAGTATGAGCCTATGTGACAACCATACAATATACACATTTACAAAAGCAAAGTGGATCCACCAGGTATGCAAAGATGTATTGATAACTACATGGCACTTATAACCATCGACAATAAAGTATGAGCCTATGTGACAACCATACAATGTACATATTTACAAAACCAAAACGCATCTACCAGGTATGCAGAGATGTATTGATAACTACATGACACTTATAACCATCGACAATGAAGTATGAGCCTATGAGACAACCATACAATGTACACATTTACAAAAGCAAAGTTATTCCACCAGGTTTGGAGAGATGTATTGATAACTACATGGCACTTACAACCATCGACAATGACGTATGAGTCTATGTGACAACCATACAATATACACATTTACAAAAGCAAAGTGGATCCACCAGGTATGCAAAGATGTATTGATAACTACATGGCACTTATAACCATCGACAATAAAGTATGAGCCTATGTGACAACCATACAATGTACATATTTACAAAACCAAAACGCATCTACCAGGTATGCAGAGATGTATTGATAACTACATGACACTTATAACCATCGACAATGAAGTATGAGCCTATGTGACAACCATACAATGTACACATTTACAAAAGCAAAGTGGATCCACCAGGTATGCAAAGATGTATTGATAACTACATGACACTTATAACCATCGACACATGAAGTATGAGCCTATGTGACAACCATACAATGTACACATTTACAAAAGCAAAGTGGATCCACCAGATATGCAAAGATGTATTGATAACTACATGGCACTTATAACCATCGACAATAAAGTACGAGACTTTGTGACAACCATGGAATGTACACATTTACAAAAGCAAAACGCATCTACCAGGTTTGCAGAGATGTATTGATAAGTACATGACACTTATAACCATCGACAATGAAGTATGAGCCTATGAGACAACCATACAATGTACACATTTACAAAAGCAAAGTTAATCCACCAGGTTTGGAGAGATGTATTGATAACTACATGGCACTTACAACCATCGACAATGACGTATGAGTCTATGTGACAACCATACAATGTACACATTTACAAAAACAAAGTGGATCCACCAGGAATGCAGAAATGTATTGATAACTACATGGCACTTATAACCATCGACGATGACGTATGAGTCTATGTGACAACCATACAATGTACACATTTACAAAAGCAAAGTGGATCCACTAGGTATGCAAAGATGTATTGATAACTACATGGCACTTATAACCATCGACAATGAAGTATGAGCCTATGTGACAACCATACAATATACACATTTACAAAAGCAAAGTAGATCCACCAGGTATGCAGAGATGTATTGATAACTACATGGCACTTATAACCATCGACAATGAAGTATGAGCCTATGTGACAACCATACAATATACACATTTACAAAAGCAAAGTGGATCCACCAGGTATGCAGAGATGTATTGATAACTACATGGCACTTATAACCATCGACAATGAAGTATGAGCCTATGTGACAACCATACAATATACACATTTACAAAAGCAAAGTGGATCCACCAGGTATGCAGAGATGTATTGATAACTACATGGCACTTATAACCATCGACAATGAAGTATGAGCCTATGTGACAACCATACAATGTACACATTTACAAAAGCAAAGTTAATCCACCAGGTATGCAAAGATGTATTGATAACTACATGACACTTATAACCATCGACAATGAAGTATGAGTCTATGTGACAACCATACAATATACACATTTACAAAAGCAAAGTGGATCCACCAGGTATGCAAAGATGTATTGATAACTACATGGCACTTATAACCATCGACAATAAAGTATGAGCCTATGTGACAACCATACAATGTACATATTTACAAAACCAAAACGCATCTACCAGGTATGCAGAGATGTATTGATAACTACATGACACTTATAACCATCGACAATGAAGTATGAGCCTATGTGACAACCATACAATATACACATTTACAAAAGCAAAGTGGATCCAACAGGTATGCAGAGATGTATTGACAACTACATGGCACTTATAACCATCGGCATTGAAGTATGAGCCTATGTGACAACCATACAATGTACATATTTACAAAAGCAAAGTGGATCCACCAGATATGCAAAGATGTATTGATAACTACATGGCACTTATAACCATCGACAATGAAGTATGAGCCTATGTGACAACCATACAATATACACATTTACAAAAGCAAAGGGGATCCACCAGGTATGCAGAGATGAATTGATAACTACATGGCACTGATAACCATCGACAATGAAGTATGAGCCTATGTGACAACCATACAATATACACATTTACAAAAGCAAAGTGGATCCACCAGGTATGCAGAGATGTATTGATAACTACATGGCACTTATAACCATCGACAATGAAGCATGAGCCTATGTGACAACCATACAATATACACATTTACAAAAGCAAAGTAGATCCACCAGGTATGCAGAGATGTATTGATAACTACATGGCACTTATAACCATCGACAATGAAGTATGTGCCAATGTGACAACCATACAATATACACATTTACAAAAGCAAAGTGGATCCACCAGGTATGCAGAGATGTATTGATAACTACATGGCACTTATAACCATCGACAATGAAGTATGAGCCTATGTGACAACCATACAATATACACATTTACAAAAGCAAAGTGGATCCACCAGGTATGCAGAGATGTATTGATAACTACATGGCACTTATAACCATCGACAATGAAGTATGAGCCTATGTGACAACCATACAATATACACATTTGCAAAAGCGAAGTGGATCCACCAGGTATGCAGAGATGTATTGATAACTACATGGCACTTATAACCATCGACAATGAAGTATGAGCCTATGTGGCAACCATACAATGTACACATTTACAAAAGCAAAGTGGATCCACCAGGTATGCACAGATGTATTGATAACTACATGACACTTATAACCATCGACACATGAAGTATGAGCCTATGTGACAACCATACAATGTACACATTTACAAAAGTAAAGTGGATCCACCAGATATGCAAAGATATATTGATAACTACATGGCACTTATAACCATCGACAATAAAGTACGAGACTTTGTGACAACCATGGAATGTACACATTTACAAAAGCAAAACGCATCTACCAGGTTTGCAGAGATGTATTGATAAGTACATGACACTTATAACCATCGACAATGAAGTATGAGACTATGTGACAACCATACAATGTACACATTTACAAAAACAAAGTGGATCCACTAGGTATGCAAAGATGTATTGATAACTACATGGCACTTATAACCATCGACAATGAAGTATGAGCCTATGTGACTACCATACAATATACACATTTACAAAAGCAAAGTAGATCCACCAGGTATGCAGAGATGTATTGATAACTACATGGCACTTATAACCATCGACAATGAAGTATGAGCCTATGTGACAACCATACAATATACACATTTACAAAAGCAAAGTGGATCCACCAGGTATGCAGAGATGTATTGATAACTACATGGCACTTATAACCATCGACAATGAAGTATGAGCCTATGTGACAACCATACAATATACACATTTACAAAAGCAAAGTGGATCCACCAGGTATGCAGAGATGTATTGATAACTACATGGCACTTATAACCATCGACAATGAAGTATGAGCCTATGTGACAACCATACAATGTACACATTTACAAAAGCAAAGTTAATCCACCAGGTATGCAGAGATGTATTGATAACTACATGGCACTTGCAACCATCGACAATGACGTATGAGTCTATGTGACAACCATACAATATACACATTTACAAAAGCAAAGTGGATCCACCAGGTATGCAAAGATGTATTGATAACTACATGGCACTTATAACCATCGACAATAAAGTATGAGCCTATGTGACAACCATACAATGTACATATTTACAAATCCAAAACGCATCTACCAGGTATGCAGAGATGTATTGATAACTACATGACACTTATAACCATCGACAATGAAGTATGAGCCTATGTGACAACCATACAATATACACATTTACAAAAGCAAAGTGGATCCACCAGGTATGCAAAGATGTATTGATAACTACATGGCACTTATAACCATCGACAATAAAGTATGAGCCTATGTGACAACCATACAATGTACATATTTACAAAACCAAAACGCATCTACCAGGTATGCAGAGATGTATTGATAACTACATGACACTTATAACCATCGACAATGAAGTATGAGCCTATGTGACAACCATACAATATACACATTTACAAAAGCAAAGTGGATCCAACAGGTATGCAGAGATGTATTGACAACTACATGGCACTTATAACCATCGGCATTGAAGTATGAGCCTATGTGACAACCATACAATGTACATATTTACAAAAGCAAAGTGGATCCACCAGATATGCAAAGATGTATTGATAACTACATGGCACTTATAACCATCGACAATGAAGTATGAGCCTATGTCACAACCATACAATATACACGTTTACAAAAGCAAAGGGGATCTACCAGGTATGCAGAGATGAATTGATAACTACATGGCACTGATAACCATCGACAATGAAGTATGAGCCTATGTGACAACCATACAATATACACATTTACAAAAGCAAAGTGGATCCACCAGGTATGCAGAGATGTATTGATAACTACATGGCACTTATAACCATCGACAATGAAGCATGAGCCTATGTGACAACCATACAATATACACATTTACAAAAGCAAAGTAGATCCACCAGGTATGCAAAGATGTATTGATAACTACATGGCACTTATAACCATCGACAATGAAGTATGAGCCTATGTGACAATCATACAATATACACATTTACAAAAGCAAAGTGGATCCACCAGGTATGCAGAGATGTATTGATAACTACATGGCACTTATAACCATCGACAATGAAGTATGAGCCTATGTGACAACCATACAATATACACATTTACAAAAGCAAAGTGGATCCACCAGGTATGCAGAGATGTATTGATAACTACATGGCACTTATAACCATCGACAATGAAGTATGAGCCTATGTGACAACCATACAATATACACATTTGCAAAAGCGAAGTGGATCCACCAGGTATGCAGAGATGTATTGATAACTACATGGCACTTATAACCATCGACAATGAAGTATGAGCCTATGTGGCAACCATACAATGTACACATTTACAAAAGCAAAATGCATCCACTAGGTTTGCAGAGATGTATTGATAACTACATGGCACTTATAACCATCGACAATGAAGTATGAGCCTATGTGACAACCATACAATATACACATTTACAAAAGCAAAGTAGATCCAACAGGTATGCAGAGATGTATTGACAACTACATGGCACTTATAACCATCGGCATTGAAGTATGAGCCTATGTGACAACCATATAATGTACACATTTACAAAAGCAAAACGCATCTACCAGGTATGCAGAGATGTATTGATAACTACATGGCACTTATAACCATCAAAAATAAAGAATGAGCCGACGTGACAACAATGCAATATACACATTTACAAAAGCAAAGTGGATCCACCAGGTATGCAGAGATGTATTGATAACTACATGGCACTTATAACCATCGACAATGAAGTATGAGCCTATGTGACAACCATACAATATACACATTTACAAAAGCAAAGTGGATCCAACAGGTATGCAGAGATGTATTGATAACTACATGGCACTTATAACCATCGACAATGAAGTATGAGCCTATGTGACAACCATACAATATACACATTTGCAAAAGCAAAGTGGATCCACCAGGTATGCAGAGATGTATTGATAACTACATGGCACTTATAACCATCGACAATGAAGTATGAGCCTATGTGACAACCATACAATATACACATTTACAAAAGCAAAGTGGATTCAACAGGTATGCAGAGATGTATTGACAACTACATGGCACTTATAACCATCGGCATTGAAGTATGAGCCTATGTGACAACCATATAATGTACACATTTACAAAAGCAAAACGCATCTACCAGGTATGCAGAGATGTATTGATAACTACATGGCACTTATAACCATCAAAAATAAAGAATGAGCCGACGTGACAACAATGCAATATACACATTTACAAAAGCAAAGTGGATCGACCAGGTAGGCAGAGATGTATTGATAACTACATGGCACTTATAACCATCGACAATGAAGTATGAGCCTATGTGACAACCATACAATATACACATTTACAAAAGCAAAGTGGATCCAACAGGTATGCAGAGATGTATTGATAACTACATGGCACTTATAACCATCGACAATGAAGTATGAGCCTATGTGACAACCATACAATATACACATTTGCAAAAGCAAAGTGGATCCACCAGGTATGCAAAGATGTATTGATATCTACATGGCACTAATAACCATCGGCATTGAAGTATGAGCCTATGTGACAACCATATAATGTACACATTTACAAAAGCAAAACGCATCTACCAGGTATGCAGAGATGTATTGATAACTACATGGCACTTATAACCATCAAAAATAAAGAATGAGCCGACGTGACAACAATGCAATATACACATTTACAAAAGCAAAGTGGATCCACCAGGTATGCAGAGATGTATTGATAACTACATGGCACTTATAACCATCGACAATGAAGTATGAGCCTATGTGACAACCATACAATATACACATTTACAAAAGCAAAGTGGATCCAACAGGTATGCAGAGATGTATTGATAACTACATGGCACTTATAACCATCGACAATGAAGTATGAGCCTATGTGACAACCATACAATATACACATTTGCAAAAGCAAAGTGGATCCACCAGGTATGCAGAGATGTATTGATAACTACATGGCACTTATAACCATCGACAATGAAGTATGAGCCTATGTGACAACCATACAATATACACATTTACAAAAGCAAAGTGGATCCAACAGGTATGCAGAGATGTATTGATAACTACATGGCACTTATAACCATCGACAATGAAGTATGAGCCTATGTGACAATCATACAATATACACATTTGCAAAAGCAAAGTGGATCCACCAGGTATGCAAAGATGTATTGATAACTACATGGCACTTATAACCATCGGCATTGCAGTATGAGCCTATGTGACAACCATACAATGTACACATTTACAAAAGCAAAGTTAATCCACCAGGTATGGAGAGATGTATTGATAACTACATGGCACTTACAACCATCGACAATGACGTATGAGTCTATGTGACAACCATACAATATACACATTTACAAAAGCAAAGTGGATCCACCAGGTATGCAAAGATGTATTGATAACTACATGGCACTTATAACCATCGACAATAAAGTATGAGCCTATGTGACAACCATACAATGTACATATTTACAAAACCAAAACGCATCTACCAGGTATGCAGAGATGTATTGATAACTACATGACACTTATAACCATCGACAATGAAGTATGAGCCTATGTGACAACCATACAATGTACACATTTACAAAAGCAAAGTGGATCCACCAGGTATGCAAAGATGTATTGATAACTACATGACACTTATAACCATCGACACATGAAGTATGAGCCTATGTGACAACCATACAATGTACACATTTACAAAAGCAAAGTGGATCCACCAGATATGCAAAGATGTATTGATAACTACATGGCACTTATAACCATCGACAATAAAGTACGAGACTTTGTGACAACCATGGAATGTACACATTTACAAAAGCAAAACGCATCTACCAGGTTTGCAGAGATGTATTGATAAGTACATGGCACTTATAACCATCGACAATGAAGTATGAGACTATGTGACAACCATACAATGTACACATTTACAAAAACAAAGTGGATCCACCAGGTATGCAGAAATGTATTGATAAATACATGGCACTTATAACCATCGACAATGACGTATGAGTCTATGTGACAACCATACAATGTACACATTTACAAAAGCAAAGTGGATCCACTAGGTATGCAAAGATGTATTGATAACTACATGGCACTTATAACCATCGACAATGAAGTATGAGCCTATGTGACAACCATACAATATACACATTTACAAAAGCAAAGTAGATCCACCAGGTATGCAGAGATGTATTGATAACTACATGGCACTTATAACCATCGACAATGAAGTATGAGCCTATGTGACAACCATACAATATACACATTTACAAAAGCAAAGTGGATCCACCAGGTATGCAGAGATGTATTGATAACTACATGGCACTTATAACCATCGACAATGAAGTATGAGCCTATGTGACAACCATACAATATACACATTTACAAAAGCAAAGTGGATCCACCAGGTATGCAGAGATGTATTGATAACTACATGGCACTTACAACCATCGACAATGACGTATGAGTCTATGTGACAACCATACAATATACACATTTACAAAAGCAAAGTGGATCCACCAGGTATGCAAAGATGTATTGATAACTACATGGCACTTATAACCATCGACAATAAAGTATGAGCCTATGTGACAACCATACAATGTACATATTTACAAAACCAAAACGCATCTACCAGGTATGCAGAGATGTATTGATAACTACATGACACTTATAACCATCGACAATGAAGTATGATCCTATGTGACAACCATACAATGTACACATTTACAAAAGCAAAGTGGATCCACCAGGTATGCAAAGATGTATTGATAACTACATGACACTTATAACCATCGACAATGAAGTATGAGCCTATGTGACAACCATACAATATACACATTTACAAAAGCAAAGTGGATCCACCAGGTATGCAAAGATGTATTGATAACTACATGGCACTTATAACCATCGACAATAAAGTATGAGCCTATGTGACAACCATACAATGTACATATTTACAAAACCAAAACGCATCTACCAGGTATGCAAAGATGAATTGATAACTACATGGCACTTATAACCATCGACAATGAAGTATGAGCCTATGTGACAACCATACAATATACACATTTACAAAAGCAAAGGGGATCCACCAGGTATGCAGAGATGAATTGATAACTACATGGCACTGATAACCATCGACAATGAAGTATGAGCCTATGTCACAACCATACAATATACACATTTACAAAAGCAAAGTGGATCCACCAGGTATGCAGAGATGTATTGATAACTACATGGCACTTATAACCATCGACAATGAAGCATGAGCCTATGTGACAACCATACAATATACACATTTACAAAAGCAAAGTAGATCCACCAGGTATGCAGAGATGTATTGATAACTACATGGCACTTATAACCATCGACAATAAAGTACGAGACTTTGTGACAACCATACAATATACACATTTGCAAAAGCGAAGTGGATCCACCAGGTATGCAGAGATGTATTGATAACTACATGGCACTTATAACTATCGACAATGAAGTATGAGTCTATGTGACAACCATACAATGTACACATTTACAAAAGCAAAGTGGATCCACTAGGTATGCAAAGATGTATTGATAACTACATGGCACTTATAACCATCGACAATGAAGTATGAGCCTATGTGACAACCATACAATATACACATTTACAAAAGCAAAGTAGATCCACCAGGTATGCAGAGATGTATTGATAACTACATGGCACTTATAACCATCGACAATGAAGTATGAGCCTATGTGACAACCATACAATATACACATTTACAAAAGCAAAGTGGATCCACCAGGTATGCAGAGATGTATTGATAACTACATGGCACTTATAACCATCGACAATGAAGTATGAGCCTATGTGACAACCATACAATATACACATTTACAAAAGCAAAGTGGATCCACCAGGTATGCAGAGATGTATTGATAACTACATGGCACTTACAACCATCGACAATGACGTATGAGTCTATGTGACAACCATACAATATACACATTTACAAAAGCAAAGTGGATCCACCAGGTATGCAAAGATGTATTGATAACTACATGGCACTTATAACCATCGACAATAAAGTATGAGCCTATGTGACAACCATACAATGTACATATTTACAAAACCAAAACGCATCTACCAGGTATGCAGAGATGTATTGATAACTACATGACACTTATAACCATCGACAATGAAGTATGATCCTATGTGACAACCATACAATGTACACATTTACAAAAGCAAAGTGGATCCACCAGGTATGCAAAGATGTATTGATAACTACATGACACTTATAACCATCGACAATGAAGTATGAGCCTATGTGACAACCATACAATATACACATTTACAAAAGCAAAGTGGATCCACCAGGTATGCAAAGATGTATTGATAACTACATGGCACTTATAACCATCGACAATAAAGTATGAGCCTATGTGACAACCATACAATGTACATATTTACAAAACCAAAACGCATCTACCAGGTATGCAAAGATGAATTGATAACTACATGGCACTTATAACCATCGACAATGAAGTATGAGCCTATGTGACAACCATACAATATACACATTTACAAAAGCAAAGGGGATCCACCAGGTATGCAGAGATGAATTGATAACTACATGGCACTGATAACCATCGACAATGAAGTATGAGCCTATGTCACAACCATACAATATACACATTTACAAAAGCAAAGTGGATCCACCAGGTATGCAGAGATGTATTGATAACTACATGGCACTTATAACCATCGACAATGAAGCATGAGCCTATGTGACAACCATACAATATACACATTTACAAAAGCAAAGTAGATCCACCAGGTATGCAGAGATGTATTGATAACTACATGGCACTTATAACCATCGACAATGAAGTATGAGCCTATGTGACAACCATACAATATACACATTTACAAAAGCAAAGTGGATCCACCAGGTATGCAGAGATGTATTGATAACTACATGGCACTTATAACCATCGACAATGAAGTATGAGCCTATGTGACAACCATACAATATACACATTTACAAAAGCAAAGTGGATCCACCAGGTATGCAGAGATGTATTGATAACTACATGGCACTTATAACCATCGACAATAAAGTATGAGCCTATGTGACAACCATACAATGTACATATTTACAAAACCAAAACGCATCTACCAGGTATGCAGAGATGTATTGATAACTACATGACACTTATAACCATCGACAATGAAGTATGATCCTATGTGACAACCATACAATGTACACATTTACAAAAGCAAAGTGGATCCACCAGGTATGCAAAGATGTATTGATAACTACATGACACTTATAACCATCGACAATGAAGTATGAGCCTATGTGACAACCATACAATATACACATTTACAAAAGCAAAGTGGATCCACCAGGTATGCAAAGATGTATTGATAACTACATGGCACTTATAACCATCGACAATAAAGTATGAGCCTATGTGACAACCATACAATGTACATATTTACAAAACCAAAACGCATCTACCAGGTATGCAAAGATGAATTGATAACTACATGGCACTTATAACCATCGACAATGAAGTATGAGCCTATGTGACAACCATACAATATACACATTTACAAAAGCAAAGGGGATCCACCAGGTATGCAGAGATGAATTGATAACTACATGGCACTGATAACCATCGACAATGAAGTATGAGCCTATGTCACAACCATACAATATACACATTTACAAAAGCAAAGTGGATCCACCAGGTATGCAGAGATGTATTGATAACTACATGGCACTTATAACCATCGACAATGAAGCATGAGCCTATGTGACAACCATACAATATACACATTTACAAAAGCAAAGTAGATCCACCAGGTATGCAGAGATTTATTGATAACTACATGGCACTTATAACCATCGACAATGAAGTATGAGCCTATGTGACAACCATACAATATACACATTTACAAAAGCAAAGTGGATCCACCAGGTATGCAGAGATGTATTGATAACTACATGGCACTTATAACCATCGACAATGAAGTATGAGCCTATGTGACAACCATACAATATACACATTTACAAAAGCAAAGTGGATCCACCAGGTATGCAGAGATGTATTGATAACTACATGGCACTTATAACCATCGACAATGAAGAATGAGCCTATGTGACAACCATACAATATACACATTTGCAAAAGCGAAGTGGATCCACCAGGTATGCAGAGATGTATTGATAACTACATGGCACTTATAACTATCGACAATGAAGTATGAGCCTATGTGGCAACCATACAATGTACACATTTACAAAAGCAAAGTGGATCCACCAGGTATGCAGAGATGTATTGATAACTACATGACACTTATAACCATCGACACATGAAGTATGAGCCTATGTGACAACCATACAATGTACACATTTACAAAAGCAAAGTGGATCCACCAGGTATGCAGAGATGTATTGATAACTACATGGCACTTACAACCATCGACAATGACGTATGAGTCTATGTGACAACCATACAATATACACATTTACAAAAGCAAAGTGGATCCACCAGGTATGCAAAGATGTATTGATAACTACATGGCACTTATAACCATCGACAATAAAGTATGAGCCTATGTGACAACCATACAATGTACATATTTACAAAACCAAAACGCATCTACCAGGTATGCAGAGATGTATTGATAACTACATGACACTTATAACCATCGACAATGAAGTATGATCCTATGTGACAACCATACAATGTACACATTTACAAAAGCAAAGTGGATCCACCAGGTATGCAAAGATGTATTGATAACTACATGACACTTATAACCATCGACAATGAAGTATGAGCCTATGTGACAACCATACAATATACACATTTACAAAAGCAAAGTGGATCCACCAGGTATGCAAAGATGTATTGATAACTACATGGCACTTATAACCATCGACAATAAAGTATGAGCCTATGTGACAACCATACAATGTACATATTTACAAAACCAAAACGCATCTACCAGGTATGCAAAGATGAATTGATAACTACATGGCACTTATAACCATCGACAATGAAGTATGAGCCTATGTGACAACCATACAATATACACATTTACAAAAGCAAAGTAGATCCACCAGGTATGCAGAGATGTATTGATAACTACATGGCACTTATAACCATCGACAATGAAGTATGAGCCTATGTGACAACCATACAATATACACATTTACAAAAGCAAAGTGGATCCACCAGGTATGCAGAGATGTATTGATAACTACATGGCACTTACAACCATCGACAATGACGTATGAGTCTATGTGACAACCATACAATATACACATTTACAAAAGCAAAGTGGATCCACCAGGTATGCAAAGATGTATTGATAACTACATGGCACTTATAACCATCGACAATAAAGTATGAGCCTATGTGACAACCATACAATGTACATATTTACAAAACCAAAACGCATCTAACAGGTATGCAGAGATGTATTGATAACTACATGACACTTATAACCATCGACAATGAAGTATGATCCTATGTGACAACCATACAATGTACACATTTACAAAAGCAAAGTGGATCCACCAGGTATGCAAAGATGTATTGATAACTACATGACACTTATAACCATCGACAATGAAGTATGAGCCTATGTGACAACCATACAATATACACATTTACAAAAGCAAAGTGGATCCACCAGGTATGCAAAGATGTATTGATAACTACATGGCACTTATAACCATCGACAATAAAGTATGAGCCTATGTGACAACCATACAATGTACATATTTACAAAACCAAAACGCATCTACCAGGTATGCAAAGATGAATTGATAACTACATGGCACTTATAACCATCGACAATGAAGTATGAGCCTATGTGACAACCATACAATATACACATTTACAAAAGCAAAGGGGATCCACCAGGTATGCAGAGATGAATTGATAACTACATGGCACTGATAACCATCGACAATGAAGTATGAGCCTATGTCACAACCATACAATATACACATTTACAAAAGCAAAGTGGATCCACCAGGTATGCAGAGATGTATTGATAACTACATGGCACTTATAACCATCGACAATGAAGCATGAGCCTATGTGACAACCATACAATATACACATTTACAAAAGCAAAGTAGATCCACCAGGTATGCAGAGATGTATTGATAACTACATGGCACTTATAACCATCGACAATAAAGTACGAGACTTTGTGACAACCATACAATATACACATTTGCAAAAGCGAAGTGGATCCACCAGGTATGCAGAGATGTATTGATAACTACATGGCACTTATAACTATCGACAATGAAGTATGAGTCTATGTGACAACCATACAATGTACACATTTACAAAAGCAAAGTGGATCCACTAGGTATGCAAAGATGTATTGATAACTACATGGCACTTATAACCATCGACAATGAAGTATGAGCCTATGTGACAACCATACAATATACACATTTACAAAAGCAAAGTAGATCCACCAGGTATGCAGAGATGTATTGATAACTACATGGCACTTATAACCATCGACAATAAAGTATGAGCCTATGTGACAACCATACAATGTACATATTTACAAAACCAAAACGCATCTACCAGGTATGCAGAGATGTATTGATAACTACATGACACTTATAACCATCGACAATGAAGTATGATCCTATGTGACAACCATACAATGTACACATTTACAAAAGCAAAGTGGATCCACCAGGTATGCAAAAATGTATTGATAACTACATGACACTTATAACCATCGACAATGAAGTATGAGCCTATGTGACAACCATACAATATACACATTTACAAAAGCAAAGTGGATCCACCAGGTATGCAAAGATGTATTGATAACTACATGGCACTTATAACCATCGACAATAAAGTATGAGCCTATGTGACAACCATACAATGTACATATTTACAAAACCAAAACGCATCTACCAGGTATGCAAAGATGAATTGATAACTACATGGCACTTATAACCATCGACAATGAAGTATGAGCCTATGTGACAACCATACAATATACACATTTACAAAAGCAAAGGGGATCCACCAGGTATGCAGAGATGAATTGATAACTACATGGCACTGATAACCATCGACAATGAAGTATGAGCCTATGTCACAACCATACAATATACACATTTACAAAAGCAAAGTGGATCCACCAGGTATGCAGAGATGTATTGATAACTACATGGCACTTATAACCATCGACAATGAAGCATGAGCCTATGTGACAACCATACAATATACACATTTACAAAAGCAAAGTAGATCCACCAGGTATGCAGAGATGTATTGATAACTACATGGCACTTATAACCATCGACAATGAAGTATGAGCCTATGTGACAACCATACAATATACACATTTACAAAAGCAAAGTGGATCCACCAGGTATGCAGAGATGTATTGATAACTACATGGCACTTATAACCATCGACAATGAAGTATGAGCCTATGTGACAACCATACAATATACACATTTACAAAAGCAAAGTGGATCCACCAGGTATGCAGAGATGTATTGATAACTACATGGCACTTATAACCATCGACAATAAAGTATGAGCCTATGTGACAACCATACAATGTACATATTTACAAAACCAAAACGCATCTACCAGGTATGCAGAGATGTATTGATAACTACATGACACTTATAACCATCGACAATGAAGTATGATCCTATGTGACAACCATACAATGTACACATTTACAAAAGCAAAGTGGATCCACCAGGTATGCAAAGATGTATTGATAACTACATGACACTTATAACCATCGACAATGAAGTATGAGCCTATGTGACAACCATACAATATACTCATTTACAAAAGCAAAGTGGATCCACCAGGTATGCAAAGATGTATTGATAACTACATGGCACTTATAACCATCGACAATAAAGTATGAGCCTATGTGACAACCATACAATGTACATATTTACAAAACCAAAACGCATCTACCAGGTATGCAAAGATGAATTGATAACTACATGGCACTTATAACCATCGACAATGAAGTATGAGCCTATGTGACAACCATACAATATACACATTTACAAAAGCAAAGGGGATCCACCAGGTATGCAGAGATGAATTGATAACTACATGGCACTGATAACCATCGACAATGAAGTATGAGCCTATGTCACAACCATACAATATACACATTTACAAAAGCAAAGTGGATCCACCAGGTATGCAGAGATGTATTGATAACTACATGGCACTTATAACCATCGACAATGAAGCATGAGCCTATGTGACAACCATACAATATACACATTTACAAAAGCAAAGTAGATCCACCAGGTATGCAGAGATTTATTGATAACTACATGGCACTTATAACCATCGACAATGAAGTATGAGCCTATGTGACAACCATACAATATACACATTTACAAAAGCAAAGTGGATCCACCAGGTATGCAGAGATGTATTGATAACTACATGGCACTTATAACCATCGACAATGAAGTATGAGCCTATGTGACAACCATACAATATACACATTTACAAAAGCAAAGTGGATCCACCAGGTATGCAGAGATGTATTGATAACTACATGGCACTTATAACCATCGACAATGAAGAATGAGCCTATGTGACAACCATACAATATACACATTTGCAAAAGCGAAGTGGATCCACCAGGTATGCAGAGATGTATTGATAACTACATGGCACTTATAACCATCGACAATGAAGCATGAGCCTATGTGACAACCATACAATATACACATTTACAAAAGCAAAGTAGATCCACCAGGTATGCAGAGATGTATTGATAACTACATGGCACTTATAACCATCGACAATGAAGTATGAGCCTATGTGACAACCATACAATATACACATTTACAAAAGCAAAGTGGATCCACCAGGTATGCAGAGATGTATTGATAACTACATGGCACTTATAACCATCGACAATGAAGTATGAGCCTATGTGACAACCATACAATATACACATTTACAAAAGCAAAGTGGATCCACCAGGTATGCAGAGATGTATTGATAACTACATGGCACTTATAACCATCGACAATAAAGTATGAGCCTATGTGACAACCATACAATGTACATATTTACAAAACCAAAACGCATCTACCAGGTATGCAGAGATGTATTGATAACTACATGACACTTATAACCATCGACAATGAAGTATGATCCTATGTGACAACCATACAATGTACACATTTACAAAAGCAAAGTGGATCCACCAGGTATGCAAAGATGTATTGATAACTACATGACACTTATAACCATCGACAATGAAGTATGAGCCTATGTGACAACCATACAATATACTCATTTACAAAAGCAAAGTGGATCCACCAGGTATGCAAAGATGTATTGATAACTACATGGCACTTATAACCATCGACAATAAAGTATGAGCCTATGTGACAACCATACAATGTACATATTTACAAAACCAAAACGCATCTACCAGGTATGCAAAGATGAATTGATAACTACATGGCACTTATAACCATCGACAATGAAGTATGAGCCTATGTGACAACCATACAATATACACATTTACAAAAGCAAAGGGGATCCACCAGGTATGCAGAGATGAATTGATAACTACATGGCACTGATAACCATCGACAATGAAGTATGAGCCTATGTCACAACCATACAATATACACATTTACAAAAGCAAAGTGGATCCACCAGGTATGCAGAGATGTATTGATAACTACATGGCACTTATAACCATCGACAATGAAGCATGAGCCTATGTGACAACCATACAATATACACATTTACAAAAGCAAAGTAGATCCACCAGGTATGCAGAGATTTATTGATAACTACATGGCACTTATAACCATCGACAATGAAGTATGAGCCTATGTGACAACCATACAATATACACATTTACAAAAGCAAAGTGGATCCACCAGGTATGCAGAGATGTATTGATAACTACATGGCACTTATAACCATCGACAATGAAGAATGAGCCTATGTGACAACCATACAATATACACATTTGCAAAAGCGAAGTGGATCCACCAGGTATGCAGAGATGTATTGATAACTACATGGCACTTATAACTATCGACAATGAAGTATGAGCCTATGTGGCAACCATACAATGTACACATTTACAAAAGCAAAGTGGATCCACCAGGTATGCAGAGATGTATTGATAACTACATGACACTTATAACCATCGACACATGAAGTATGAGCCTATGTGACAACCATACAATGTACACATTTACAAAAGCAAAGTGGATCCACCAGATATGCAAAGATGTATTGATAACTACATGGCACTTATAACCATCGACAATAAAGTACGAGACTTTGTGACAACCATGGAATGTACACATTTACAAAAGCAAATCGCATCTACCAGGTTTGCAGAGATGTATTGATAAGTACATGACACTTATAACCATCGACAATGAAGTATGAGACTATGTGACAACCATACAATGTACACATTTACAAAAACAAAGTGGATCCACCAGGTATGCAGAAATGTATTGATAACTACATGGCACTTATAACCATCGACAATGACGTATGAGTCTATGTGACAACCATACAATGTACACATTTACAAAAGCAAAGTGGATCCACTAGGTATGCAAAGATGTATTGATAACTACATGGCACTTATAACCATCGACAATGAAGTATGAGCCTATGTGACAACCATACAATATACACATTTACAAAAGCAAAGTGGATCCACCAGGTATGCAGAGATGTATTGATAACTACATGGCACTTATAACCATCGACAATGAAGTATGAGCCTATGTGACAACCATACAATATACACATTTACAAAAGCAAAGTGGATCCACCAGGTATGCAGAGATGTATTGATAACTACATGGCACTTATAACCATCGACAATGAAGTATGAGCCTATGTGACAACCTTACAATGTACACATTTACAAAAGCAAAGTTAATCCACCAGGTATGCAGAGATGTATTGATAACTACATGGCACTTACAACCATCGACAATGACGTATGAGTCTATGTGACAACCATACAATATACACATTTACAAAAGCAAAGTGGATCCACCAGGTATGCAAAGATGTATTGATAACTACATGGCACTTATAACCATCGACAATAAAGTATGAGCCTATGTGACAACCATACAATGTACATATTTACAAAACCAAAACGCATCTACCAGGTATGCAGAGATGTATTGATAACTACATGACACTTATAACCATCGACAATGAAGTATGAGCCTATGTGACAACCAGTACAATATACACATTTACAAAAGCAAAGTGGATCCAACAGGTATGCAGAGATGTATTGACAACTACATGGCACTTATAACCATCGGCATTGAAGTATGAGCCTATGTGACAACCATACAATGTACATATTTACCAAAGCAAAGTGGATCCACCAGATATGCAAAGATGTATTGATAACTACATGGCACTTATAACCATCGACAATGAAGTATGATCCTATGTGACAACCATACAATATACACATTTACAAAAGCAAAGGGGATCCACCAGGTATGCAGAGATGAATTGATAACTACATGGCACTGATAACCATCGACAATGAAGTATGAGCCTATGTGACAACCATACAATATACACATTTACAAAAGCAAAGTGGATCCACCAGGTATGCAGAGATGTATTGATAACTACATGGCACTTATAACCATCGACAATGAAGCATGAGCCTATGTGACAACCATACAATATACACATTTACAAAAGCAAAGTAGATCCACCAGGTATGCAGAGATGTATTGATAACTACATGGCACTTATAACCATCGACAATGGAGTATGAGCCTATGTGACAACCATACAATATACACATTTGCAAAAGCGAAGTGGATCCACCAGGTATGCAGAGATGTATTGATAACTACATGGCACTTATAACCATCGATAATGAAGTATGAGCCTATGTGACAACCTTACAATGTACACATTTACAAAAGCAAAGTTAATCCACCAGGTATGCAGAGATGTATTGATAACTACATGGCACTTACAACCATCGACAATGACGTATGAGTCTATGTGACAACCATACAATATACACATTTACAAAAGCAAAGTGGATCCAACAGGTATGCAGAGATGTATTGATAACTACATGGCACTTATAACCATCGGCATTGAAGTATGAGCCTATGTGACAACCATATAATGTACACATTTACAAAAGCAAAACGCATCTACCAGGTATGCAGAGATGTATTGATAACTACATGGCACTTATAACCATCAAAAATAAAGAATGAGCCGACGTGACAACAATGCAATATACACATTTACAAAAGCAAAGTGGATCCACCAGGTATGCAGAGATGTATTGATAACTACATGGCACTTATAACCATCGACAATGAAGTATGAGCCTATGTGACAACCATACAATATACACATTTACAAAAGCAAAGTGGATCCAACAGGTATGCAGAGATGTATTGATAACTACATGGCACTTATAACCATCGACAATGAAGTATGAGGCTATGTGACAACCATACAATATACACATTTGCAAAAGCAAAGTGGATCCACCAGGTATGCAGAGATGTATTGATAACTACATGGCACTTATAACCATCGACAATGAAGTATGAGCCTATGTGACAACCATACAATATACACATTTACAAAAGCAAAGTGGATCCAACAGGTATGCAGAGATGTATTGACAACTACATGGCACTTATAACCATCGGCTTTGAAGTATGAGCCTATGTGACAACCATATAATGTACACATTTACAAAAGCAAAACGCATCTACCAGGTATGCAGAGATGTATTGATAACTACATGGCACTTATAACCATCAAAAATAAAGAATGAGCCGACGTGACAACAATGCAATATACACATTTACAAAAGCAAAGTGGATCCACCAGGTATGCAGAGATGTATTGATAACTACATGGCACTTATAACCATCGACAATGAAGTATGAGCCTATGTGATAACCATACAATATACACATTTACAAAAGCAAAGTGGATCCAACAGGTATGCAGAGATGTATTGATAACTACATGGCACTTATAACCATCGGCATTGAAGTATGAGCCTATGTGACAACCATATAATGTACACATTTACAAAAGCAAAACGCATCTACCAGGTATGCAGAGATGTATTGATAACTACATGGCACTTATAACCATCGACAATAAAGTATGAGCCGACGTGACAACAATGCAATATACACATTTTCAAACGCAAAATGTATCAACAATGTATGCAGAGATGTATTGATAACTAGATGGCACTTATAACTCTCTTCAATGAATTATTCTCTGCACAATAATACTTAGATAGTAGGCTGGGCAGTTTAGTTGTACTACTTTTTAAATACTTTAAAAAAAAATGACTTGGTTTACTTTACTCGGAAAGTATTTCTTAAAGAGAAAAAATGTTTAAAAGTCTCGTGCGTGGTTTAGATCACACTAAATATTAATAATCAGACGCCTCAAGCAGTGCTATGAATCACGTAGGATAGTTTCAACTCTTTAGACAACAGAGCTGTATACAACTTAAGCTGTATTGAAGTCATAGTGTTAAACATATTTCGTTCATTTCACCCATTACAGTGAGCACAAACATATTATGTTTTTACAAAGTTTGGAAAAGTTGGTAAATGTAACATATTATTTACTTTGCTACCAATGGATGATTCTACCTCTAAAATATATCTGTAAAACGGTTGTTTAGCAGATTTCATTTAAAAATTTGAATACAGATTTCAAAACAATTTCGTGAATAAAAATTAAATAAATAAAATTTTCTAGGTTATCTCCTTTAATAACAGGGATATTTGGTTGTCAATATCTATTAAGCTACTAAACGTTTAAACGCTTAACAACTTCCCACAGTTACATGTTGAGAAGCGGCAAAAAGAGTATAAATTGGTTCTTTTTGGGGTTTTCCAAAATATTTTGGGCTAGAGCATTTTATACTTTGTAACCCCCCCCCCCGATGTTTGTAAAGTGGGTCGTGGTGGGAATTGACTTATTTAAAAAACCTTTTTTTACTTTTATTCCCTTGTACTTACAGATACTCGCCGGGTCAATTGTTTGTCTAAACAGTTGTATCTAACTATTAACTCAGGCTGTCTGGCTGTCTGTTTAATAGCTCTATGAAAGACACTTTACATTTAATTCTCTTTTATGTTTATAAAAGAGATTTAATTTTGAAAACAGTTTTATATTCAAAATATTACATTTTTGTTACAATATGCTTATTGCTGTTTTTTATTTCACAAATTAATCTTTTAAGATTGTTCACTGACAAGGCTAGGTTTAATGCATTCTGGTATTTTATATTTACTGATTTGATTCAAAGCAAAAATATTTAAAATATTAAATTTAAAACTTGCCTTTGCCAATCAATCACACTCACGTGGCTTTGTTAAAATATTTAATAATTAATTACACCAGTTCACTTTGAAATTTTGAAACAACAAACTATACGTAACAAGTCACCAACAATATTTCCCGTTGTTAATTAATTTAGACAATTACATCATTTAAGGTTTTATAAAAACTTTTACGATTCCTAGCCTATCTTGCTCCTCCCTCTGAGACGTGTTGCAAAACAGTGCTTTGTCAAAGTCTAACAGAAACGTAACACGTGAATTCGGAAATGCCTCCACCATTATGCATTCAGAACTTTGTGAGAACTTCCTGCTAGCTCTGTCGATGAAACATCTTTTCAAAAAACAAAAATTTCTTTTAAGCAAAGACTTTACATTTACTACGCAACAAATATATCATAAAACATACTTATTTGTAATTATAAAGTATGCGGTATGTTACAACTTTTATGAACATTTTTAACCACATATTTATACTAATTAAGTTATTTATAATAATTAAATAAATTATTATATAAATATAGACATAATAAAAACATATATTATGAAAGATTTTTATCATATGAGACTGTAATATTTGGTAATCTCAAGAACTTAAACTTGAAAAATTAAAGTTGCTGAATTGACCAGTAAAATACATAATTCTCAGAACAATTTAAATCTTTGAACTTGAAACAAAGTATTTGTTCTCTAAGAGTAAGTTTTACCTAATACAAAAATCAACAATATATATATATTGTAAACTCATAGCACATTGTAAAGCCTCGAATGTGTGAAGGCGTGTTTCTCCTATGTAACAACCTTGTACAAAGGATTTTAGCGAATCGAGCAAGCAAAGCCTGGACTTAAGGATGTTGTGTCGCTTCCTACAGGATTAAGAATTTATTTCCTCGTAACAACCTACCTCGGCATTATATTGTAACCAGGTGCTCGGTTTCTTGGGGCAATATTAAAATATTCACGGCTTTTGTAAAGATAGGTGAGCATTTTCATACGCTCCTGATGCAGAAGAAACTTAATTCAGATATTAATTACGGATTTCATTCGAAATAAATAAACCTGGCCCTGAATAATATCATAACTCATAAAGAAAAATCCACAGGAGTATCCCAAAAACTAATCATTAAAACATTTAATATAAAGCAGAACCTTTTTAAAATCACTCCATATTTAGATCAATTAAAAAAATGTTTTTTATTTATATTTTATTAAATATTTACAGTATTATAAATTAAGTGGCACAAACTATGCGTTGAAACATCTGTTCAACTACATAACCTATAACATAAAATCAGCTGTTTTATGAAACCATATGTTATTTTCATTTTAAGCCAAACGGAACGAAATAACTATAGGGCATACTTTGCTACTTCTGTGAAATGCCACTTTTCCCCTATAAAACTAAAATTATTAAATTATTAAATTTAATTAATATTTAAAACCCGTATTGAAATCATCCATTACAAGTTTTAAGAATAATGTATATGAACACTCAATGGACGAATGAAAAGAGCAAATTAAAAATGTGTATAATATATATATATCACGATGTCCATTATTTTTCCGTTGCACTGACTTTATGAAGTTATTATTATTTGTAAATAATTTTTTCCACCACTAAGTGCAATAATTTTACCTTATGTGATGAGGCACCTTTCGGTCACTTGACCATTGTCGAATCACCGATTACTTTTTCTCTATTTGTCTGGTTTGGATGTTCGGTCCGTGATGTTGGTATTTGTTGACGTCATTTATATTTCTTCTTGAGCCGTTTGTATAATGTTTTTGAATAGTAAGTCGTCTCCTTATGTTGTCTGTAGGTTCATTAAATTGTTGTGTATGTTTTATAAATGTGGTAATAACTTCATATACATTCATATATATATATAAAGAACTAAGTCAAAATACAAATACAAAAATTATAATTGAATTTACAATTTAAAGCTTTTCGTTGGCTAACAGTACCAACATCATCAGGGATATTAAACATCTTTAATATTCCTGATGATGTTGGTACTGTTAGCCAACGAAAAGCTTCGAATTGTAAATTCAATTATAATTCTTGTATTTGTATTTTGAATTTTGACTTAGTTCTTTATTAATACACAAGAATGCATATTGCGATATTTATCTATCTATATATATACACACAAAATGTGAACTAATAGAAGGAATTGAAAAAAAAATAGAACTTGGCTGTATATTATGAATTTTTAAGAGACCGGCATACAGTAATACACAAAATTGTAGCTACAAAGTACTAGTTTAAAAATGAATTGATTATAAAACATTTTATACAAAGTAAGCTAACCGGTTGACAAGTTAGTTAGATCTAACTTGTGCGCGATTGTTCATTACTGCATACAAGATGGAGACTATCAAACTTCTGGTTGGTTTACGTTATTACACTTTATTATTATTATTTTATAATGAACGTAATACTTTGTACGTAGTATGTGCTGTAATGTTTGTACGTATATGTGTTGTAACTATATGTAGAAGAGCAAATAATTGATTGCTAAGAGTTAAAAACGGATGGCTATGTAATAATGTGTAAACAGTTGCCTATTTAAATGGCTTTGATGCGTATCCATGGCTCTATCAATAAGGCATTCCATCTACTCGTACATTGTTTACGCTACGGCAGTCTGTCTACAAATACACTAGGCCGCAATTTTAGTACACAATTAATTGCATTGGCTGGGGCAATATCGTTGTTATAATTGAATCGCATCTCGTAATAATCATACAATCTTGGTTCGGATTGGCTACTTAAATTGTTGCTTATCTTTTAATTAAAAAAATACTTTGCTAACCTTATTAATCCGTTTTAAAACCTGATTATCACGAGTTCAAATGTATTGTGTGATCACGTTTAGGTAGTAAAATATCGGTAAGTTTTATGTTACTGTTTGTTTTTGTCAATAACTATAAAATTTGCTGCATAGGTTAGGTAATGATATGTAACACATTTTTAACTCTTGTATTTAATATGTTTCCACCATCCAAATAAATGGTAATGGTTAGTTCTAATGAAATGTATATTTGTTAAGATGCAACATATCTTCTGTGTTGCTTTTCTGTGTTGGAAGGTAGCACGCTCAATGAAGAGATCCTGGATGTTACTAAAGCGGTTCTAAAAATTTGGAAAAGGATGAAATGTAGTGTAGGGATTGATTAGAAATGTATATATACAGTATATATCGCTCTTCAACTGTCGTTGGGTTCACATCGTCAATGCTAGATAAGATTCTAGCGAAATGTCGGAACTGCGATTTTATGCACTACAGAATGAACGGATGAACTCCAGATAATAACTTTTCATCTATATATATTTATACATATGTATATATACATATGTATATATATACATATGTATATATGTGGGTTTGTGTGTGTGTGTGTGTGTGTGTGCTTGTGTGTCTGTCTTTTTTTGTGTGTACGTGCTTGTGTACGTGTGAGTGTGTGCGTGTGTGTGTGTGTGTGTGTGTGTGTGTGTGTGTGTGTGTTTGTGTGTGTGTGTGTGTGTGTGTGCGCGTGCGTGTGTGTGTGTGTGTGTGTGTGTGTGTGTGTGTGTGTGTGTGTGTGTGTGTGTGTGTGTGTGTGTGTTTGTGTGTGTGTGTGTGTTACTTGTTATTGTGACAGCCTGCTTTCGGAGACATGAACAGTCATGCCATTGCCATGCAAAGTGAAAGTATTACAAACAATGTTTGGGTGGTAAAAATAATTAACATTAGAGATAACATTTTTTTAAATTGAATATCCGACCTGCGTGCGTTGGCTATAAAACGATTTTGAAGTTAAACAACTTCCTTAAAATCAACAGTGTTTAAAAACAATACGTGAAAATTCAAATGCTTTTTCATCTAGAAGAGACCTTACTTAATTATCCTAAATAAACACAAACATTTGAACCAATGTGTTTCGAGATGCTAGCTGCACTGCAGACTGCTTTGCCATAGCAACGCTCACAACTTCTCTGCGCAATGAATCCCTAGCTCACTTCAAAGACATATACATTTCTGAAACCTACTTTTGGTATACCTCTATTAGAGTACCAACGATTAGTAGTGAGTTTGCTAATATAATAAAGAATTCAAGCTTATAAATTATATGTTTTTGTAAATGTAGACAACCATTATGCTAAATTTAAGTTATTAAATTAGGTAATTGTTTTCTCTATGCTATGGTTTCTATAGATATACCCTTAAGCAATTTTAATAAAAAAAATACATTTTCGTATTTGTTTTGTTTTAACCACAAGTAAAAAAATCTCTACATCAACAGAACAGGACCATCATACCCTAATCCAAGAGAACACAAAATAGAAATAAAATAGTATGTCTAATAAATAAAAACCATACAAATCACACACACTGGTTAGGTAAGTTTAGGTTATGTAAGATTTGGTTAGGTTAGGTCATCTGAATAAATCACTGAATAGTTGTAACCGTCACCGCTAAGCTCAGCACCCCTTGATTTGATGAAATCCTCCCCACTGAACTCAACACACCCGGAAGACTAAACGTGACACTTATTAGGTTAGGTTTGGTTGGGTGTGGTGAGGTTAGGTAAGTATAGGTTGGGTAAGGTTTGGTTAGGTTAAGTCAACTGAATACATCACTGAATAGATTTGATGAAATCCAGACCACTGAGCTCAACACAGCCGGAAGACTACACGTGACACTTATTAGCTTAGGTTGAATTAAGTAAGATTAGGTTAGGTAAGGTTTGGCTAGGTTAGATCAGCTAAATACAAACTGAATAGTTGTGATTAAATTCAACACACTCGGGATACCAAACGTGACACAGATAATGGTTGCGCCAATTAGTTGAGTGTCACTGAAATTAAAATATTTAAATGCTAATAAATTTGTATAAATGTTTGATTCACTGGATGTTTTTAACATGTGTCTCAGAACACATTGGACAACCAATTCAGCAAAATTCATATTCTAAATATGAAAAATCGAAATACGAAATATCGTGTTCTATTATACTATTCTATGCGACAGAATCAGTGAAAGATCCTCACACTGTTCGGACGTTTCACAGATACACTCACAGATATTCCTCGCCCACGCGCCTAGTTATGAATACGGGATATGGAACAAATAGCTTTATAGAAAGCTATTGCAGCCGGTGAAACCATTGTTTCCCCATCACTCGCCTCAAATAACGGCAATAATTGTTGTCCAATTACGAACGGATGCTAATTGTTTAACTCTCGCCCTGTGTTTAGGCAGAACTCTACAAAACTATTTCGCATGCATCTGTTGCCTAATTTGTTAGAGTGGCTGAACAGAGAGAATTACTTAAAGAGAAGTTTTCTTTCTTGTCATTAGTAGGAATTGACTTTAATATATTTTTTTTTTATCGTCTGAAAAAAAATCATTCTAATTATAAAATCTTAGAGTTGGCGTCACTCTTCAACACATCTACATAATTTTGTACATGCTTATATAGCTGTTTTATTTTAAATTATGTGATAACTTATGCTTTCATACAACAGCTAATTTTGTGTCATAGGTTATTTTGTAGAACAGTGATTTTATGATATAGGTTATGATACATTAATAATTATATTCAAAATAAGAAACATACAATAGTTTATATTTCAATCAAACAAGCAATTGAATGTAAAAATGTAATGAGTCTTATATTTGTTGTTCCACTTTTTCAAGTGAAAACTACCCTAGGCGCATCCGACAACTTTTAAGTATCGATTTCAATTATCGTCGATAAATTAATATCTTATTCAGGGAAAATTTCTACATCTATGAAGGTTTTCTATATTAACTGCCCTCTTCAATTGGTATCGACATTAACTAGATTCTACAAAAGCTCTATAAACTACATTCTTTCAATGCGGGATTCAATTCCGTCGACCCGTTCTTTCTGAAGGACATATTGCCATTTTATGTATTTACTTTACCTAGTAATTAACCTTTTGTAATTACAATCAAATTATTGGATACAACCCCAATACGACAAAAATAACTGATGATACAAGTTTTGAATTTTATAGTCCATCACGTTCGGTGAATTTTATTAATCACTTAAACAATTGTTTAAATGAGGGTACAAGTTACCTAAGATTAAACCCTTATGTACATTTCGATAGTAATCGAGGGTTTGATTTCAAAATTAATCGAGACAACAAAAGTTACAAACTGGACTGACCTTTGTCAAACTAGAGGTCAGTCTAATTTGTAACTTATTGTTTTATAGGTTTTAATTTTGTAAAAAGACACTCGGATGATGATGCCATTGGTCATCGAAATGCACATAAAGGTTTAAATCTTAAACACCATTAGTTGTTCTTTATTATGTTTGTGGTATTGGGATTGTTTCTAATATTATTATTGTAATATATTGTACCACTGTGCACTTGATATTGTATATCTATTGTAATTACTTTCAGTTATATAATTGCTTACCGAATCAATGTAAAATGTTTGTTGCAATTTAGTAATCATAGAAAACACATTCAATTCAAAATATCATTCACTGTTTCCTGTAAGAAAAAGAGAAATGCTACCACCTAAATTTCTTACATAGAAAGGACTAAAAATGCGTTATGATCTGAGATAAAATAACTGTTGTTGCACATTACAGTAAACATTATAGGCTACTTTGAAATATATATTTTTATTTTACCTTGTTTCGTGTTCGAATTGAATATTTATAGGTAAGACAGGAAAACGTCTGTCGGGTCCGCTGTTATGTTCATAAATACTAAATTAAGTTTAGCTAAAGTTAACACGACATTCATTGACTGTTAGTCGGTACGAATGTCGCTTAGTAGATGTTCGTCGGGTCAGCTACTTGTTTAATCAATTATAAATCCTCTCGTTACTGAGTAATAGTGTATGTAACCGTTGAAAAGTTACAATAATAGGGTAAAATAATTTGATAAAATACATTAAACTATGAGGAGATCTTTATATAATGTTAGCTTTATGGGTTTCGGTTAGGTTTCAAACCAGAGCAGAGAAGGCTTGTCTGACAGTGAAGACATTAATTTGTAAGGCACGCGTTACTGGGCAACTAGCTCTTGTGTAGAGTGAAACCTTTCTGAATAGTTCTTTTTGCCACAGCTGATTCCGGAAACACTAAAAGAAATAAAATTAGTCCAGGTTTTGTGGGTGAAAATATTTACATGTCTCATTCACTTGTAACATAAGTCTTACATCTTTGAGATTAAGGCTGAAAATCTGAGATTAAATACGATCAATAGTGTTTATACAAGTCAACGTTATTTAACACTTTACTCGGCGAGATTGTTTAAACTTGTCTAAACCTCTCTTAATTAAAGTAAAATACGTGCCGTTGATTGTCCACTAGCTGTTTGTTAAACGTATTTAAGTTTTGTTTTAACTTCTTGTTCAAAAGTATATCGTAAATACATCAGTTTACAGTACCGACAAAAAAGGTAAGTGATTCTTAGAGGACAATCCAAATTTTAGAGTTTTTGGATTTTATTAAAAAATAAAATATTTCTTATAACACTGTTGTATTGTAGAAAAACATTTATCGAAGGTAACTGTGAAAAAACAAATTTGAAAATTTCCGTTTTATTTAACCTTCAGAAACCAATTCCCGTTTTATTTATTTTGTATGTAGAAACCAATTTCCGGCAACTTCCGCTTAGTGGGACGTTTTTATTATACACTCAAGCTTGGAGAAATTCGTGACTCCTTGCATACTTTGTCTGGTGTCCTGGTCGTATAAGGTTTTCCTTAAGGGTAAAATATCTCTATAAAGGTTCAGGAGGTGTGAGAGAAATGGAGTAAACCTTTACATTTCTTACTCTGTCTTTGTGTGTGTGAGCGCGCGCGTGTTATTCCCCGAGTACAAAAGAAGAGTACTCATAATAGTACTCGGGACTCGCTGGGAAAAGTAACTCGGAAGAATAAAAAATAGCCATTTTATTTTTTTCTTTCAATCTCAGTTGTTTTTTCCACTTGAATTTCTTAGTTATATGAGGAATAATTGAATTTTTTAGGTACAAATTAATTTGTTTTATTTCGTTTTTGTCAATTCAATTTAGAATTTTTTAGATATAGTAATGTTTCAGTGAATATTATCAAACTTAGTCAAATTTTTACGGAGTTAGAGATGGTGGGCCCATTTGACTAAGCATTACTCAACAAAGCTGAAACTCGGAATTTTGTTACTGCCAGTCCAGGATTTGAACGAACCCAGGTTTGAACGTCTTGCATGTAGAAGGTTTGCAAAGGTTTGAAAAAGGTTAAGTGGCTGTAAACGATGTGTTGTATGTGCTAAGCAATTGCAATTAAATGCAAAAGAATTATGCCATTATCTCTTGCAAAATTCAAGGCATCAATGTTTCTGGAATGGGTGAGTGGACATCTATAATCAACAGACGCTTACCATCTTTATTTAGCTTAATATAATTGAAGTGATTAATCCACTTAACAAAGAGTTCACTATTTATCAACCCCGATTCGGATATTTTGACCAAACCTCCTGGAGGGCGCCTACCTTTAAATCTGGAACCTTTCTTACTCTTTTTAATATGATCATATTGAACAGCAGCATTAACACAACAGGCCACTGCCCATTATGGAATAGAACAGTGCAGAAGGTGTTAGTAATGTACACATATGAATAAGGCTATATTATTATATAACTTGTTATCCTTTAATTGTACCGATATGATTTAGGAAACTGCGCGTCGGTACGAAATAGACAACCGTGACTCGACGAAGACAAGTAGACAAACATTAACCTAAATATTGTCGTCAATAAACTTTGAGCATATGAAAAGCATAAACTACGCATATGTAGCTAAAACTACGTAGTTTACTAAATGTATGCTACGAAATGTTACTTGTAATCGTGTGCTTTAGTATTCCCTTAAGTATGACACCAAAAATTAACATCAGACCACTAAATTTACGAAAAAACGCCACTGCCACCAGACATAGCTTTCAACAACGACCGTTTCACACGTGGAGGGAGATAATGGCAAGTAGTTTACATATTTACCCCTGCATAGCAGCAGCAGTCTATTCCTTCACAGATCTTAACGTGTTAGGAAACAGGCGGCGGTACGAAATCAGCGACTCTTTCCTATATGAATATATATATACATATATATGTGTGTGTGTGTGTGTGTGTTTGTGTGTGTGTGTGTGTGTGTGTGTGTGTGTGTGTGTGTGTGTGTGTGTGTATGTGTGTATGGAGTGTGAGCTAGTAAAAGAAATTGAAAAAAACACCTCTTAAAATAAAACTTTTGCCAATTCCTTCTTAGCACGTTTCTACATCACAAAACGGGGGTTCACTCCAAATTTCAAGCCAGAACCTAAAATAGTTTAGATACGATTTTGTAAATTCTTCCTATTAACTCTGTGTACCAGAATGTTTTTTCTGTTATAATATATATTTATTTACGTAGTTATTATTCCCTATTCTGTACTTTCCCCCAGGGTAAGTAAAGTGAATGTTGACTGGGTAGTTTGGATGAATGTTCAATCTCAATAGACGCGGAGACGTCGCGGTCATTAATCACGAAGAAATCGTTAAGCCTGCGTCACAAACCGTTCTACTACTAGACGTATCCATCAATGTTGCCAACACAACGAATAAAATTCACTAGTGATGATCAACTTAAACGATTATTTTTTTCGTAAACACAACATAAAATATATTCGGTAATGTATGATCTAGTGCTTAGACATTAACGCCAAAACTCTATGATAGTCATAAAAGCTATCAATTGAAAAAAAATGTATCCTTCGGAAGTGATTTATGCAGCAATATCACCACGTATTATTATACTATTTACTTAGTAATTTTACTAATTTCACTATTTACTTTGACCCATTTTTCTTAAGGTATGGTGTTACGAAAAGTTTGTTCACGATGACTTACAAAGACATGGATCTGGAGGTTCTATGTAGTTTCATCAATAAAGCAACTGTCACACCATCATCTTATATAAAACGCTTGTCCTTCCCCGTCAATCTACTCTGCCCTCCTCCTCCTCCTCCTCCAAAGCTCAGTGAGCCAGATGTTTGGCCGTTCCCTCTCCATTGTTGCTCAAAAGACAGATAGGGGAATCTACGAGTCCACAAGAAGGTCTGATGACGACACACCCTGAGCAGGTGCTGGGAATCGCACAGTAAGCGCCTCCCATCCCTTGGCCTCCAGGAGGTGAGTGTTTCTTTTTGATGGATGTTTATATACGACTTGAGATAAAAAAGTAAGTGAAAGTTCTGGTGGGTCTTTTCCGAACTTCTATACATACAGTCACCAACACATGAATAGGACAAACTCGGTTCTGGTAGGTCTGTACCGTTCTATACATACAGCCACCAAAACAAGGTGAGGGTAAACTCAGTTCTGGTAGGTTTATACCATTCTATACATACAGCTACAAACACATGGCGAGGATGAACTGTGTTCTGGTAGGTCTGTTTAGTTCTATACATACAGCCAGCAACTCATGGTGAGGAGAGACTCAGTTCTGTTGGGTCTATACAGTCCTATAGGTTTAGCCACCGACACATGGTGAGCGCAAACTCAGTTCTGGTATGTTCATACCGTTTTATACATTCAACCACCATCCCATGGTGAGGCCAAACTCAGTTCTGGTAGGTCTATGCCGTTCTAAACATGCATCCACCAACATATGGTGAGGATGGACTCAGTTCTGATAAATCTGTATAGTTCTATACATACAGCTACAGCTACCGACACATGATGAGGATGAACTCTGTCCAGGTAGGTCCATACAGTTCTATACTTACAGCCTCTAACACAGGCGAGGAAAAACCTAGTTCCGGTAGGTCTGAGCAGTTCTATATATTTAAACACCGACATATGGTGAGGATGAACTCTGTTGTTGGATGGTCTATACAGTTCTATATATACAGCCATCGACACATGGTGAGAATGAACTCTGTTCTGGTAGGTCTATACAGTTCTATACATACAGTTACCAACACCTGCTGAGGACGAACTCTGTCCTGGTAGGTCTGTACAGATGTATTCATACATCAACCAACACATGGGGAGACCAAAGTCAGTTCTGTTGGGTCCATACAGTTTTATACATACAACCACCGACACATATTGAGGTTATACATACAACCACTGACCTTAGTTTTGGTGGTTCTATACAGTTCTATACATATAGGCACCATCGCGTGGTGAGGATGAACTCTGTTCTGATTGGTTTTGGCAATTCTATACATACAGCCACCGAAACGTGGTGAGGAATAACTCGGTCCTGGTAGGTCTATACAGTCTACACATAAAGCCACCGACACATAGTGAGGACAAACTCAGTTCTGTCGGGTCTATATAATTCTATACATGCTGCCACCAATACATGGTGAGTACAAACTTAGTTCTGGAAGGTCTACACAGTTCTATACATAAATCACCGACAGGTGGTGAGGATGAACTCTGTTATGGTTTGCCTATAGACGTCTATGCATACAGCCACCGACACACGGTGAGGATAAACTCAGTTCTGGTGGGTCTATACTGTTCTATACATACAGTCACCGACACATGGGGAGGATGAACTCTGTTCTGGTAGGCCTGTACAGCTCTATACGTATAGCCACCAACACATTGTGAGGCCAAACTTATTTTTGGTAGGTCTATGACGTTCTAAAACTAGAGCCACCGACATATAGTGAGGATGGACTCAGTTCTGATAGATCTCTACAATTCTATACATACAGCCACCGACATCTGGCGAGAACAAACTTAGTTTTGATAGGTCTATACCATCCTATACATAAAGCCACCAAAGCATAGTGAGGATGAACTCTGCTCTGGTCGGTTTATACTGTTCCATACATAGGCTACAGTCACCGACACACGGTGAGGACAAACACAGTTGTGTTGGATCTATACAGTTCTATAGATACAGCCACCTTCACATGGTGAGGATGAACTATGTCCTGGTAGGTCTATACAATTCTACACATACAGCCACCGACACACGGCGAGGACGTATTCTGTTCTGGTGGGTCTATATATTTCTACACATATAGCCAACAACACATGGTGAGGATGAGCTATGTCCTGGTGGGTTTATATAGTTCTACACAAACAGTCACCGACATATGGTGAGGATGAACTCTGTTCTGGTGGGTCTATATTGTTCTGCAACCTTCACAAGTCGAATAATAGATAAAACTAACAAATTTTCAAATGATCACACTAACGAGGAAAATTCATTATCACATCTAATTTCTGTAAATGATATTTTATACTGACATATCGAACAACCTGTTCATTCTTCAAGAATGAGGTAAATTCGAACGTTCACCTAAATACTTGAAAAGAAAGCGAGTAGGTAAGTATAGATATAAATACATAATTCATACAACTAATAATGCAGGGCCAATGGTAGTTTGAAACTTAGTTTACAATGCCGGTCTTATATGTTTATTGCACATTAAACTTTAAACTTTAAATAAAATTGAGTACAATTTTTTATTGTTCAATAAAATACAAGGGGATAAAATTACAGTAGACGGATCTTTTCCGTCTTTTATCCTTTTCCAGTTCTTGTTAAAACTACATTTTTAGAAATCAATGAAGAAGTATAATATGAAATGTAGTTTGTAACTTGAGTTTTTCAAAACCTACTTTAATTAAATAATATTACAATATAATATTATTCTGAAACGATAAGAAAATATAACGTTTTACGGGAGTTGTAAGACAGTTTCAATCTATTGAAAACCTTTTAAAGTAGGAATTACGGTATGTTCTTATTTTTAATTATTTATATTTTAATTATACCCAGTATCCCTACTATTTTAATTCCCCTGAATTTTCCTTTTTTCAGTGAAACTACAATTATTAAACCGGTAACGAATTATATATTGTTTGGGTTTTCATTGTGTTTGTTAACTTGACACTTTCGTCTAATGTTCCGATTCAGCTATGTTCTAAAGTTGGCCGCATTAATCACAAACGAATCGTCAAGTTCGACTAAAATTGCATGTTTCACTAGACAGCAATCAATGCTGCTCAACGTTTTAGTCACAACTCCCAACGCACCCTCTCACAAAATAATTTCACAGTCCTCTTGCTACTACTGTATCATGAGTTTTTATATAAATAAATTTAATTTAAAATTAAATACGCACATTCTCTCTCTCTCTATTTCCTCACACACACACACACACACACACACACACACACACACACACACACACACCCACACACACGCACACACACGCACGCACACACACACACGCGCGCGCGCACACACACACGCACGCACGCACACACACACACGCACGCACGCACACATACACACACACACACACACACACGAGTTATTGAGCACATTTTAAGAGGAGAAGTTATAATTCTATCATTATAATAATAAAGATCTATATTATTCCCTTCAGTTATTCCGAGTAATTTCTCGCCTCACAGATTGTTGCACCTCTTCCTCTTCCTCACTGAAACATTTTGTCATGCTTCGAACTCTCCACGGTTTTTGCGCGAGCAAATTTTGAGGATTGGCCTGATATATATTTTGGGAAACCCTTGATTATATGCAGCACCTAATACTGTATTACGCTTTCTTCACATTTCCCTAGGTTTTAATGATGATTTTTAGCGAGTTTCTTTTCAACATACCGGAAGGTTAGGTTAGGTTGGGTTAGGTTGAGTTAGGTTAGGGTGTCGGTCTTAGTGCCTAATACAGTTGCTTCAACATACCGGAAGGTTAGGTTAGGTTAGGTTAGGTTAAGTTAGGTTAGGGTGTCGGTCTTAGTGCCTGATACAGTTGCTTCAACATACCGAAAGGTTAGTTTAAGTTAGGTTAGGCTGTCGGTCCTAGTGCCCGATACAGTTGCTCCAACATAACGGAAGTTTAGGTTAGGTTGAGGTGTCGGTCCTAGTGCCTGATACAGTTGTTTCAACACACCGGAATGTTAGATTAGATGAGATTGTCAGTCCTAGTGCCTGATATAGTTGCTTTAACATGCCGGAAGGTTATGTTAGGTTAGGGTAGGTTGTCGTTCCTACTGCCTATTACATTTGCTTCGTTTCAACATGCCGGAAGACACAAGATGGAGTTACACTCCATTGTAAATGATGTCCGTGTTTTACGGCTTTTCGGTGGTGTCGCTGAAAGAGCAACCTTTGAACTTCTATTTCGTATCTGTATCGTACATGTATTGGGGAAAGGTTTCAAGAACTCTTCACTCTACCTAGGGATTTTCGAAACCATTGCCAGCGTTTTCAAGATCCTACACAACCTGAGACACTTCCTAGATCACTGCACATACAGAGCGTGTGCCGGTATTTTAGTTGTGGTAAACGCAACTGTTGTGGTTACCTACACAGTATTAAACCATGTGCACACTTTATTCGACAGTTTCACGCTCACCTAATTCTTGCATGCACAGCACTTGCACACAATGGGTATGACCTGGGCAGTAATGTATGGCTTCATCTTTGTGGTATCGTCGGTGCGTGATCAGATGAGGATTGCAAGAGAATGTTTAAACAGCCTGAGGCAGCAACGGCAGGACGACCTGCCAAACATTGCTTTACTTTGTGTCTTGCCCACTTTTGAATCCACCAGCGGACTTGTGACGTCAGTTTACGAAACACACAAACAGAAGTTGAAGCAAATCAAGAGACTTTACAACGAGCTCTTCTGCGCTCTGCGTTTCACTTTGGAATACTACATTGACAGCTGTGTCTTGTTCTTGGTCTGCAACAGTTTATTTCTCAGTGCATTCTGGAGTCCAAGGCAACTGACGCCACAGTGACATTTTACTCCTTCTTGCCGATGGTTTTGTCTTTTCTGTGCAGTACACTCGTAGAGGTAGAAATGGACAATCAAGGCAAGCTTTTCTGGCTGCGATGCAATCAAACAAACAATCAAGGCTACATAGGTATTTGAAGAACGCTTACCGTTGGATTTAGAACGAGGAAAGGGTGAATTCGTATGGTTTCTATAATATAAATATAAGCCTCTTCCCACTCATGTTGAAGGTACTTTGTACGGTATATATTTCTACCTATAAAGTATACATCGCGTTTTGATGCATAAAATACATTTTATCAACCATCTTCATCTTGAATATAAATAAATTACTCAAGCTAAATAACTATAATTACGCTAAAACTGGCACTAATTACTAATTAGTTTATTAACCAGATTAGTATAAGAGTTGAAGGTCTGTTTAGTCGACGAAACCAATATGGTTAATAAAGTAATAGAAAATTAGTGAGAGATTTAGAATGATTCTTTATTTAATTTTGTGAATTATTCTTACTAGCCATAATTTGATTGTTGTTAGTGCAAAATCTTAAGAAAAATGACAAGATTTCTTCATTTCAAAATTGTTATTTAACAACAAGGTTGATTTATCTTACAAGATTTGTATTTAAAAACTTCAAAAAATTGTGTATAGTAGATGAGAAGTATATTTTATGTAATTAATATTTTTATAATATTGTATACAAATATAATATTCCATATTTTAATAGATTACATTGACTATGAAATTAATTTTAAATAACTGTATAGAGTCTGTTTTAGAATTTACTTTCGTTACAGTTTCACGGTTCTCTAGTTCCTTGGGAAATGTATTTAACAGCCTAAACAGTACCTTGTATGTTTGAGTGTGAAGTGCATTATTACCTGTTACCACGATGTTTGTTTTATATAAATACGCCAACCTGACAGTGAAGTCTTGTATGTACGTTTAGTATACCCACATATATAAAGGAAAATTAATTTATGTAACATCTAATACATAATAATCAAGTGTAATTTATTCAAACAATAAATATCATTGATAATCTATTTTACGTTCAAAAGCAATCCGTTAAAACAATATTTTAAAAATATTAAAACAATTCTTTTTACTATTACTAATTAGGTATAAAATTAAATCTATTTTTAACTTTTCCATAATGCAGTTAATTCGTTAGAAGATACTTTTCGCAGTATATCTTTCTGTTACTATTTATTAGGAATATACTGTGATTGAATTTAATAATAAATACACAAAAACCTCTTAACCACAAACTTTCTTTATTTTACCGTTATGTACATTTCAGTTACAAAGTAACCATCCTCAGAGGGATAACATAGAAAGACTGATTAACGCTAGAAAAATACCTTATTTATAATCTACAGAACTAGTCACTCCCACTCCGACCGCCGCGGCCCCACCTGTTAAACCAGGCGTAGCCATGCCCATCGAGTGAAAGCAAGATATCTTAAGTCAACTTACTAAAATATAAATTAAAAATACAATAAATACATAATTAAAATTGTTTTTTTTCAATTATAACCAACACAAAATTTAATATAAAAATCATAATCCTATTTAACAAATGAATATAAAATTGAATGAGGAATAGGACCTCTATCAGAATTTAATAAATTCTCAGGTTTATGTTTACTAATTTTTAAACTTTCGAAACTATTTAACAACTTATTAGTTCTAACATTCTTAATTAACTTGGCATTATTAACAACTAGATTGTGATTGGTCTCTAAAATATGGGCGGCAATACTAGACTTATCAGATCTTTGGTATTTAATATCCCAAATATCCCTGAAATGTACATAAGGGTAAAATAAAGAAAGTTTGTGGTTAAGAGGTTTTTGTGTATTAATACCTTTCTGTTTGTATTTATGTTTTACATCAGGAATAATATTCGAGTTTAATATTTTAGTTATAATTTTTTCGTGTTAATGACAGCCAAGTCAGTAAGACCTGATATTCTTTATAAACTCTGAACTCTATCATGTAGCAATAAACAAGAATAAGTGAAGATTTTCACAGGTTGTAGAATGTTTTTAAATGGCATTGCCAAATTTTTTGCCTCCCGGTAAAAAATGACAACTAAATCTTTAGATAATAAAATAAGATGAGATATTATTTAGAATAGAAGATACGTTTTTAGTAGTAGAATGTATTGATGAGTATTTTAAAACAATATTCTCATGAAAAACATTTGTTGTGTATGTCATTGTGTATTTATTTTTGTTAAAATGCATTGGATTTAATTAAAACAATGTTTTGCCTATCAGACGGTTTCTATTTGCCCTCACAGAATATCCAGCCTCTATATAATTAAAGAGCAAATAATTGTAAAAAATGTTACTATTTTAAGATAATTATTATAGAAGTTAATAGTCCCATCAATTGAAGATTTAATATGGTTATACTATAAAAGTGAATACTTTTTTGTATTAGTTTCAAACATATACTTTTGTATTAAGATATATATATATATATATTTTACGACGAGAATACTTTATGCACAGAGTGTGGGACTCCTCTCGACACTGCACTAGGTTCTACATGTGAAAGTTTACCCACTAAACTCGTCACCCTCCAGGCAGATTTTCACCCCGGAACCGCCGAAGCATTACTTCAGGGTGGTGCCTCTTATATTTCCTCCATTATATTACGGATCTAGCCATCCTTCTTCTTTTTTACATCGTAGAATAGATTCGATGTATTTCGATGCCATATTCCAGTTGGCTTCCGATGCGAGCATCGTCCGCACAAAGCTCTCTGGGGAGAGACCTATGGCATGTGCCATCAATCGATTCCTCTGGTCTACGAATCTGGCGCACTCAAAGAAGGTGTGCCTCGAGTCATCCAATTTGTCGCTACATATCCGGTAGTTCTGGGACAGAACTTTTCCCATCTTGAACAGTGCCCTAAAGTACCCGTGGCCTGTCAGGAAATGTGCACGGGAACCCCGTGCCTGCGTTCTGTCCATTCCTTTAAGCTGCTTATCAAAAGGAACGTTTATCTACCTGACCGTTCATGAGTCCATCGTTGCTGCCACTGGTTCATGGTTTGTGCTCTGGCTCTCTTGACCGCCTATCTTGCCTATCTCTTTACTGTTATTATATACAAATTTTCTCTCTTGAGCCAATAGGTCGATTGGCACAACACCTGCCACAACCAGCACAGCTGCCGACGAAACAGTACGGTAGGCGCTCGCTATTCTTAGCGCTTCCATTCGTTGAATCGTATCAAGTCTGGTACGGTACTTCTGTACCTTCAAAGTGTCGGCCCAGATTTCAGCACCGTAGAGCATGATGGATTGCACCGTAGACCATAGGAGTCGTCTCCTGCTTGCCCTTGGACCACCAATCAGCGAGTGACGAGGTCACAGCCGCAGCCTTATCACAGGGCGAAGATGTTCCCCGTACGTCAGCTTGTTGTCCAGCTTGACTCCCAAGTATTTCACCGCTTTCTTAGAGAAGAGCGTCTCCTGTATCACAACCATTGGTACCACCATCGGCATCCTCCTTCCAGATAATAGAACAATCTCAGTCTTGGAAACGGCCAGTTGTAGTCCGTGTTCTGTCTTCCATAGGTTAATCCTACGCATGACCTGGTTCAGCCGTACCTGCGCCAACTCAGTGCTGCGAGCTGTATTGACAGCAGCAACATCATCGGCGTATCCCACCAGATATGCATCCTCTGGCATTTCTAATCTCAGAAGACCATCATATGCCACATTCCACAGGTCTGGTCCCAGTACTGATCCTTGGGCTACTCCAGCTGTGATTTCCTTTGTCCACTGTCTTCCGTCAGCAGTCCAGATCAGCCGCCGATCCCTCAGGTAGTCTCTGATCACGGCCAACAGATACCTTGGAACAAAGAATTTCCGTTCCAGCGCCTTCATTATGGTCGAACATCGCACAGAATTAAATGAGTTCTTCACATCTAACGTTACCAGCATAACAATCAGTCTGGCACCATGACACACAAGATCTCCCAATTTCCTGTCCTCTATCACCTGTTGGATCGCCGTTACCGTGGAATGCCCTTCCCTAAATCCATGCTGGTTCTTGGTAAGGTCCCCTGCCGCTTGTATTGCCTTTTGCAGCCTCGGTCTTATTAGTTTTTCCATTACCTTCCCCAGTGTGTCCAGAATGCACAACGATCTGTAAGATGATGGATCGTCAGAGGAGCCCTTCCCTTTATTTATGAGCACAAGCCGCGCTACCTTCCACTGTGATGCGAATATGCCTGACTTCAGACAGGCATTGTACATGTCCAGTAGAAGGCTTGGTTGTGCTCGAACCACCACCTTCAATACCTCTGGTGGGACTACGTCTGGTCCTGGGGCTTTCCCATTTTTTAATGACATCACGGCCGTGATCATTTCTGATTCAGTGAACAAAGGAATATCTACCAGTGTACAAAGGGTACTACCAGTGTTTTGGATATGAAGTCCCAGTCTGGCTGCCATTTCCAACAGAAGATTCCTCTTCTATTTGTGCGCGGCATTCCCCATTCTATCGCTCTGGGGTTGAAATCTACGGCCATTATAATTTTTCCACCCACCTCTCTCACTGAATCCTCCATATTATTAAATTTTTCCTGGTAAATATTGATACTATCGTTTGGAGAGAAGTAGCAGCTGACGAATGTCAAGTCTCCACTTGTAATCCAAACATTACCACTTCCAGTACCAGTCTTACTTATCGGAAACTTCCGCAGGTCCGTAATCCAGATTACTGCCATTCCAGATTCATCCTTGTGCCATGCTGATTTCCCTTTATGACGGTACGGCTCGCTGATGATCGCTACGTCGATTCCTGTTTCTAGTACCAACTGATCGATCAATCCATCAGCAGCCCGACATCTGTTGAGGTTACCTTGCAGCACCTTCATTCAGGTTTGCCCTTGCCCTTTTTCAAAGCGAGAGCCTCTCGAAAAACTTTACAGGATCCCGATCCTGGCCCATGGTTTAGCGGGATATCCTTGTAGCCTTTTTCAGTATAAAGGATACAACGTGCTTCTGTCTTACATTGTGCCGTCTTGTGGTCTTGTGTCCACACTTGCACGTGTCGCTTCTATCAGGACCCTTGCAGTCGCTCCTTACGTGACCATATTGGAGACACCTGTAGCAGCGACGAACCTCGACTCTTCGTCTGATTCTAGCAGACACCCATCCTACTTTAACTTGGCCTTTCTTTAGGATTTTGATGCCCTGTGCCTCTTCTAGCTCTACAATTGCCAGACAATGTTCTCTACGGTTAGGGCCAAGAATGGAGACCTTTATCTCAACCTCTTCCCGGTCAAGGGCCTCTTTAACCTCATCTTCAGAAGTGTATGAATCAAGGTCCAGAATCTCCAGCCTCATCTTCGGGATCAAGCTACGGACCTCTCCGCTCTCTCCGATCGCCGTTTCGATGGCAGTTTGGAGCGCTGTCTGGTCTCTGCAACTATTGAGTTCCAGCAAAACTCCACCCTCCCTCGTTTTCCTGATGCCGCGAATCACCGCACCACTGTCTTCTGGCCGCACATCTTTCCTTATCGCACCTAGGATTTCCGCGTAGCTCTTTCCAGCGGAAGCCTTAATAACTAAGGCGTTCCTTCTTGGTCTTGCCTCTTTCTTCGCCTTATTGGACAATCGGCTGTCTTGCTGCCGTATGATAGTCGTCAACACGCCCTGCTGCGTCTCTGGTACTTTCTTTGCCTTGTCCTTCTTCTTACTGACCACTATATTCCATTTCTCGGTTTTTTCCGATTCCTGGGTGTTAGTATCCATCGCCTCCTGGCTGTTTGTTGACTCCCTTGGGCGCTTTCGTGGAGGTAGGTTTCGTCTACCAGGGCAACTTCCTACAGACACAGATGCCCTCTCTACTAGAGTCCAGATAGCATTCTGTCGTGAATTTCTACAGGCTCGAAGCACCTCCAGACCATCCTCTAGTTTGACGAGTCCATTCTTGATAGCCATGTTCACATTTTTCTGTTTTGCAACAGATTCCCGCGTAGTACGTAGGATAGGGCTAACGGATCTGATTTGCTCCTCCTCGCTCTTATCTGCCTCGCTGATCTGTAATTTCAGCGTTTCGACCTCGGAGGATTCGGCCTCTGAAATCAAGCTCTGCAAATCTGTTCTCACTTCGGCGTCCACAGCCCGTCCAGGAACATCATCAGATGGATCCGCTACCTTAATACTCTCCAAGGTTCTTGTTAGAGGCGGAGTCCTTATTTTGCTCGTGCTTTTCTTAAACGGGTCTTTTTCTGCACTTGTAGCTTGCGTTAGGGCCAAGTGTTCAACCCTTTTCGAAGAATTGCAGTCATGGGCTAACGACCAGGTGTGGCCTGCTCAGTCACCTCCACCTGTGTCGGTACTGGGGATCCGACTCCCTGCACCGTAAAAGAAATCTCCTTCTCACTACTCATATTTGGTTTATTTTCGGGGTTCCTTCCCCTATCTTGTTTTGGTTCACCCTGGCTATTTCACCAGTACCCGAAGTGCAAGCACAACGAGCATTCCTCTATATTAAGATATATATTACCATTTAATTAATTCATTATAAATAAAAGTTCCTTAGACGCGACTGACACTTTTAAAATTCAGATTTCAATTAAATTCTTCAACTCATATTTTGATGAAATCGCTCATATTTCGACGCTTTATAAAGGTTTTGTACTGCGTTATTTAAATGAGATATTCACTTCTACCGGCCAGTACCACTGACGACCATACGGTAAATTGTTTTTCCGTTTGGTTTTTGAAACACATTTTTAAAATTGTTCATTGCAATTGAGGGTGTAAATATGTTTCTATATTGTTCTGCTTTGATTTGAGATATGTCGATAGTGTTATATTTTTTCGGTTTTTTTGTTTTCCTACTATACAGAAAGTCGAAAACGGATATAATAGCAATAATAGTAGTGTTTCTATATTACTATATTATTCTATATTGCATCGTTCTCTATCTGAAAGTATAAAAGGCATTTTTGATTTGGCCAAAAAATGGAATATTGATTTGGCCAAAAGATGGATTATTGATTCGTCCGAGATAAATCTTGATTTATCCAAGAGAAACATTATTGATTTGGCAAGTAGATAAATTCTTGAGTTTTCCAAGAGATAGATCTTTGATTTTGTCAAGAGAAAGACTCTCGATTTTCACATTAGTTAAGAAATGGAGAAATGGAATGGCATTAAGCCAAGAAATGGATTATTAATTTTTTCAAGAGATGAATTCTTGATTTAGGCAAGAGATGGATTCTTGATTTAGCCAAGAGATAAAGTATTGATTTTGCCAAGAGATGAATTCTTGATTTAAGCAAGAGATAGATTCTTGATTTTTTCAAGAGAAAATTCTTGATTTTCACATGAGATACATTCTTGATTTAGACAAGAAATGGATTCTTGATTTTTCCAAGAGAAAGTTCTTGATTTTTACATGAGATAGATTCTTGATTAAGGCTAGAGATGGATTGTTGATTTTGCCGAGAGGTGGAATTGTGATTTATCTAAGAGATAGATTATTGATTTGACGAAGAGATGGATTCTTGGCTTTCCTTCGGCTTTTTGATAACGCCGCTTTCCAACAGAACAGGCAGTTTACCAAATTGTATGTGTTGGTTAAATGCAGACCTCATTCAAGTAAAACTGGGCCAAGCCGTGTCGGCCACCAGGATTTTAGTCATACAAACACACTATATGTTGCCAGTAGCAATCAGGCTCTGCAAACACGGTGATTAATTTCTTGTTTGTGTTTTGTTATTATTCTGTTTAAAACAAACATTTGCTTATTTGTTGTCATAACACAATGCAAATTAATTTTAATGGAAAACGTAATGCAATTACAATAGCTGCTAAATATAGCGTACAATGTTATAAAATAAACACAAACTATGAACTTTTATTTACTGGTTGTTAGTTATGAAAGATACAATTATTTTTACAGACGGACAATAATAGCTGTTGATAGAATTACATATCGTTCGAGAAAATACAGTAACACAAATAGGTTTTATAGTTTTATTAACATTTTAAGTTTCTGCTACGTTGGGTGTGTGTAATATATATTTATTACATATTGTATACATAGATACACTCACTCACACAATCACAAACTGCCGCGGCCAAACCTTTATGTTACACATCTAGGGAGCAAGAACCTTGTCCCCGAAGTTGACGTTCCACGACCTACCTATTTGTGCCTGGTGAAGATGGACACTGTAGGGCCGAAACGCTCCAGTATAGCCGCGGTCAAAATATGATCGCACCTGACTTACCAAATCCTGGTACCTGTGGTGTGTCGAGCGTGATCTGCCAGTGAATAAATTCCTGGACTTTGTTTTTCAAAAACCAACCATTTGTTTAAACATATTTTATACTTTTGATTCACTACAATTTTATCTATAACTTTCTTATGGCTTTAATTTAATTAATTAGTTTTTTACTAGTTGCTGGTTGGAAAAATTTCATACAATTTTAATTACTACTTTTACCACAGGTTATGTTTAATAATTTTGAAACAATTTTCGTTTGTTCTTATTTGTGATTTAATAGCTTTTAAAAATTAAAATTTAACTTAAATTTTCCATTTCTCTGACATTATATATTTTTCTACATTAATTTCTTGTAAATCTTTGTTATTTGTATTTCTAGTAATTTTATATGCAATTCTTTACACTTGATGTTAATTCAAATTTCTTACTTGTTTTTAAGTCTGATCTTAGCATCAAGTTTAACAGTTGATTGAATAATACATGAATTTATTGATAACGTTAATTTTCTAATTTTTTAAATTAAGATAATAGAACTTGTTGTTTAATATTTCATTATTATTTTTAATTCATTATCAATGATTTTATTACAGTTCAAAAATTAGTCATTTGTTTATATATTCTTTAAATTATTAATTTTCAATAAGAGAATACATTTTTTACATATTTTGAAATTTTATTACATGAATTTAGAAAATTGTTTACTATATTTAATAAATGGTCAATGATATTAAAATTAAGACTTGCCCCAAAAACTCTCACTGGGATGGCTGTGATTTTCCTGGTTTTGCTGGAGTCTTCTTTCTCCAGCCATCGTCACGATTTTAGAGCCGTATTATTACATTTTACCCTGTTAAAAACTTATAGTTCGTTTCGCGGGCGTTCGACAACACGTCATCTTCACGTCCATCTGAGCTTGGTGTTGTCCCTCAGCCACGGAACAGCATACTGGATTTTCTCTCTGGATGTCGTACAGAATACGTCCGTCGTCTTTTAAAGCTGATTGCCGAGTCCCCCGATCGATATTCCTTGCTAGCGGGCTGAACCTTTCCCCGCTACCTTGTTTATTGGTTCTACAAGACCTGTTTTGACTTGTATGGTAGTGTCTAAATTTAACTTTCTGAATTAGATTTTTGTACGTTTTATCGCTAAAGCTTTATATATGTCACTTCTGGTGTAACACATTTATATTTTTTGACACCATATTCTTTTTCACCATTCAAGAAGTTTTTACAAACTTTAATCACAGTTCTAGCCCTTTCCGTCCGTAAGTTTTACTTTTAAGTAACTTGAAAAATATTATATATCTGCACTGAACACTTTTCAAAGTCTTCAAAAAATTATTTAACCATTTATTAATTACATTGTTTAAGACTTTTGTTAATAAATTTGTTACTTTACAATAATCTGTTTATTTATTAATTTCTTTCTTCTTATCATAAAACAATTCTCTTCTACTTTATGTTTTACAGTTTTATTTTCAACTTTTATTTTCATATTTTATTTCTATATTTTGGTTTGTTACAAATAACAAAAAAATATTTTATATTAAATCTTACAAGCTAGAAGAAATAATTAATTTCCTGCATTTGCTCCGTTTTGTGAACAAAGTCGACCTGTTCGGGCCGGCCTTGTTTACTTAAACAGATAACAACGTTGCTAGTCCGCAACGATTCATAGCAGCGTTGTCAATTCTAAACTTTCATAACGTAAAATTTTTAAAAGATTTTGCCACAAACAAAATCTTTCCTTTGAAACTGTTTTGGTCGTCACAACAAACACACACACACAAACACACACACACACACACACACACACACACACACACACACCAAACACACACACACAAACACACACACGAGTACCCCCCCCCCACACTGCAACGGGCTTAAATGTCACATTTTACCGTTGCAATTGAAATTTTAAAATTCATAAATTTTAAAATGTAGTATAGTCAGATTAGTGAAGCTAAAACATTATAGAAGTGCCGTAAGCATAAGGTAGCATGAGTTTAAGGAGCCTAATGCGTAGGAACAAAGCAAGGAGCAGGGAGAAGGGGTTTGTTACATATTTCAAAGATGGAAAAAAGGGTAAAATCTACCTAGAAAGACCATCGAACGTCCATTGACAAGGAACACGAGACAATGCAAATTAAAAGAGTTACAAGAAAATTAAGAAATTTGTGGAGATAAAATGATTTAATAAATTTCATGTTTAGAAATAAGTTATGTTTGAAGAGTAAAGCTTAATGACTTTTAGTTGTTTTCATGTTGTTTTAAACTAAATTTTTGTATAATTTTAAGAAAGATATAAAATCTTTAAAAATGTTTGTTGAAAAGAAATTTGTTTTTTAAACGTCTGTTCTTTATTTGGTTTAAGATACCAACGTCAAATATTAGGAGTTTTCAAAGTCAAATAAAAGGATTGTTTAAATTAATAAATCTTAATGAAGTTTTTGTGAATCAAATAGAATCTTATAAAGAAAATTAAAGTAAATTTTTGCGATTAAATTAGATGGTTTGAATCGAAGAGAAAGTGAAATAATGAATTTTGAGTTGTTACATATTAACAAAGAAAGTGTTAATTTTGATTTTAAATTAAAATTAAATTTATAGTAATTTTTGTAACGAATGAAGGTAAAAACAGGCGATATAAACTTATTTGTTTACAAATGTAGTTATAAAGTTAATACTGAAATGTTAGAAAATTGTCAAAAAATTTAAGAAGAGGTTAAAATATAAAATAGTTACAAACTGTGCTGTAATAGAAATTAATTTTAAACAAAATAAAAACAACATTTTTTACTAACTTGCAAACAAAACAGTTGTTATATTCATGTAGACAAATCTCTTACACAATCCTAAACCAAATGGTCATTAAGTTTTTAAATGCCTTCAAACGAATTCATCTCCAGGGAAAGAATACGCAAAGGGTTAATTCTAAGCGAGTTAAGTTTTTTAAGTAAAGTCTAGTGACTGGTTCTCTGGTAGATTTTTGCGAGCATAGCACAAGGGTTTTGCCTGTGGGCCGAAACGGTGCTTTTCAAAATTTTTTTCGAGCAGCGGAATGATGGCGTTGCAATGGTGGTGCGCGGCCGGCGGGTGAGTATCGTAGGGCTGGTCCGTTGCAACACACACTCACCCCCCCCCACACACACACACACAAACACACACACACACACACACCACACACACACACACACTCACACACACACACACACACACACACACACACACACACACACACACACACACACACACACACACACACACACACACACACACACTGCAACGGGCTAAAATGTCACATTTTACCGATGCAATTGAAATTTTAAATTTCATAAATTTTAAAATGTAGTATAGTCAGATTAGGGAAGCTAAAACATTATAGAAATACCGTAGGCATAAGGTAGCATGAGTTTAAGGAGCATAAGGCATAGGAACAAAGCAAGTAGCAGAGAGAAGGGGTTTGTTACATATTTAAAAGAAGGAAAAAAGGTTAAAATCTACCTAGAAAGACCATCGAACGTCCCTTGACGAGGAACACGAGAAAATGCAATTTAAAAGAGTTACAAGAAAATTAAGAATTTTGTGGAGATAAAAGGATTTAATAAATTTCATGTTTAGAGATAAGTTATGTTTGAAGAGTAAAACGTAATGACTTTTAGTTGTTCTCATGTTGTTTTAAACTAAATTTTTGTATAATGTTAAGAAAGATATAAAATCTTTAAAAATGTTTGTTGAAATAATTTTGTTTTTTAAGACACACACACACATACACACACACACACACACACACACACACACATACACCAAACACACACACAAACACAACACACGAGTACCCCTCCCCCACACACACTGCAACGGGCTAAAATGTCACATTTTACCGATGCAATTGAAATTTTAAATTTCATAAATTTTAAAATGTAGTATAGTCAGATTAGTGAAGCTAAAACATTATAGAAATGCCGTAGGCATAAGGTAGCATGAGTTTAAGGAGCCTAAGGCATAGGAACAAAGCAAGGAGCAGGGAGAAGGGGTTTGTTACATATTTTAAAGATGGAAAAAAGGGTTAAATCTACCTAGAAAGACCATCGAACGTCCCTTGACGAGGAACACGAGAAAATGCAAATTAAAAGAGTTACAAAAAAATTAAGAAATTTGTGGAGATAAAATGATTTAATAAATTTCATGTTTAGAGATAAGTTATGTTTGAAGAGTAAAACGTAATGACTTTTAGTTGTTCTCATGTTGTTTAAAACTAAAATTTTGTATAATTTTAAGAAAAATATAAAATCTTTAAAATTGTTTGTTGAAAAGAATTTTGTTTTTTAAGACACACACACACACACACACACACACACACATACACATACACACACACACACACACACACACACACACACACACACTCCAAAAAGAACAATAGTCGAAAGAATATTAAGCAAAAGCGACAAGAATTGTTACTATAATACGGACACAGTATTTAACCATTGTTCTATTTCAAGTTTAGTCATAAAGGGGCTGTGGGATCCTTTAACAAAAGAAGGGTTCGAGTATTTCACGATAAGAGTTTCCAAGGACCAAAATACCTGGGTTATACGTAATAACACTACCGTTAGAGAAAGTTCTATGTAAACGGGTGTGGGGATAAACAAACTAACTAAAATACGTAAAGTGGGAGAGATGATGCTAGGTGGGAC
>JBAIZL010000004.1:169027231-169029731 GCA_036971475.1 Prosapia bicincta | reverse complement strand
TGAGGGGTATATGTTCTAAAGAACCTCTTTGTCTTTGTATCGGTTCTGAGATTTTAATTACTTTCAAATACACTTGAAGGGTTTTACAATTAATAACGACGCTGACTCACAACAATAGTTAATAGTTTCGCCTTAATTAAAGGCCTTTTTAGTATACTTCATTCGGTTTTAATTACTTCGGAGACTTTAATGGAAAATAAAGGTTGAGTATTGTTGTTAAAAGGGGATAAATTATTTCATTGCGCTACCGGTGTTGTTTTGAATATTATCTAGGAAGCTGAAGTTGTGCACGGGTTTAGCCTATGATTCGCGGATGCTGCGACGCATTGGCTGTGAATGTCGTTTATTTGTGTAAAACATTTTGTGTTTTACAGATCAAGTCTTAATTTCTAATTTCTTCTATTAATTCACACTCTCCCTATATAAATATATATATATATATATATATATCTTGTACAAATATTCAATCTTGGAAAAATACTTTTTATTCATGCACTGAAGCTGAAATAATTTTTTTAAAACTTGTAGTAAATTAGATTCGAGTCCAATACAGTTTTTTGAAATAATAATTCATCAATTAAATTTATGAATTAATTTTAGTTTTATGTGGGAGAAAAACTTTTCACAAAATTGGTAAGGTTCTTATTTCGTCCCATTTGGCTCAAAACATTAACCAAGGATTTCAAAAGGCAGCTAATTTTATGTTATAGTTTTGTGTGGTAAAGTAGCTGTTTTAATACATAGGTTATGTTTCTTTATTTATATTATGTAGAAATTGACTTTAATTTTTTAAATTTTTATTACTTGTTCATTAAGTCAAACATAAGTATATAAGAATAGTTGAGCGATTTGTAGAAATTATTACGTTCTAAAGTTCGTTTCGTTGCAACTTCAATATAACGACCTCGATTTTCCCATTGCTAGACTTTTCGCTTTAGTTATTGCCACTAGAAAGGCCACGGCATATTACTCGCTGTGTCTCTTTCTAGGACTTACACGTCGTGAAAGTCTACGTGGAAGTGATAAACAATATTCAAGACACCTGTTGCTACGAGTGGTGCGGGGAGAGTTTCTGAACACACAGAACTAAAGGAAATACTTAGTGTTTCTAAAGGTATATGTGTATTGGTATACAATATTAAAAGTCTGCGCGTGTGTGTATTGCAAATGCAAATATATGAATTTGAAATGTAATATTTTTATATTTCTTGCTACAGCCTATATTAGGGGGTTCAATCGAATAAGCAATAATATTGAAACATTTTTAAAAAACTTTAATTTTATACTTAGCGCCAAAAAGCTGGCGCATATTCACATTTTATCGAGTTAAGCAGTTTTCACGCACTACAAAATATAAACGACGGATAGAACCAACAAAGTTCCGCCGTTCCAAGGAAAATTCCGCCACCTCGGGAGGAATCTCCGTATATAGGTTTTAAAAGAGGACTATTTAATATAGAGCTACCTTCCTTCGTCAGATGAAATCTCTAATCAAGTAGTGCGAGGGTGTCCTGTGATAAGAGAAGAAATCGTTTTGATAAACCGCCTTAGTTTCATACAAATATATATTTTTTTGAAAAACATGTATTATCATCAATATAAAAGACCAATATCTTGATAAAACATCCTATAATAAAAAAAAAATGTCTCTAGTTTAAGAGCAATTTATTTAGTAAAATTAATGATCCATGGTGTTGTTAGAGCTTGAAGATGTAGCACTATTAGAATAAGGGTTGCAAATGGTAGTGTTTTATCCACGTTTTATCCGTGTCTTCACGTTTTATCCCATGAAGTTAAAAGATATATGTACAGATATGTTTGACTAAGCCTGAATACATTGACACTTCAATAATTTTTCCTGGGGAAATTCCATAGGTTAATATTTAAAATACTATTATTGCAACATATTCTTTTTGATAAGATTTCGACAAGCTTTCTTCCCCTAACACATAGGCAAAGGACGTTCTCTCGTAGCAAATAAAAAGGCGCCATTGGGCCCGTGACGTTTATTCAGGCTCCAAACGTTTTACAGAGGAGCTTGTATAAGAATATTTACCTCCATTGTTAACATTTTAGCTGTAATATTGCCACTACGCATTTGCCCTTCCTTTGGGATATATTTTCACACATATGGAATGTTTATTTCAAGAGGCAAGATTTAAATAAAAGTTGATTTATTTACTTTTCAGAATGTAGAACTTATTTAAAACTACTTTTTTCATCTTTATTTAAAGTCTCCTTTAAAATGCTTATGTATTTTTAGAAGGTTATCTCAAACTATACAGTTGTTTTTATACTTGCGATCGTATTTTAAAGCTATTTATGTATTAATTTGAACCTTTTTTTTATTAACGTGGGAGCGGGTTTAAACTGCCCGAAGCACCGCTACCTTAGGTATATTGTACTTACCTCCCTGATCTAGTCAAAGAGCCCCTTCCCTCTTACCAGGTATTTGAACCTTAAAGTTACTTTAAGATTTAAACTTCAAAATTAAATTCTG
>JBAIZL010000004.1:169009731-169019731 GCA_036971475.1 Prosapia bicincta | reverse complement strand
ATTCAAATAAACGTAATTATATAGAATTTCAGTGAACAATTTAATTACGTTGATTAAGGCTAATAAATATACAATAGTTTTTACTTTCTCTTGAGAAAACGTAAAAATCGCTTAAATTTGTATATTTATTAATAAATTATTTTGAAAATAAATATCCCTATATTTGTATTTAATGTGACTCATAATATTGCTCAACTTTCAAACCGTTAAAAACAAAATTTTAATAGAATTAAACCTCAAAACCGCTCATAATTTAAAGTGTTTGATGCTTAAATTAAAACTTCGATAAATAACAAGTTGTAATTACAGATCTGTTATATGGCATGTCAGTATTTAGTGGTGATAATCTATAAACCTTAAAAGAAATAAATATTTTATGTTTATACGGCAAGACGTTTGCATCGTAAAATTTGTCAATCAGATTTAATAACTCATAGGGAGATATTTCTCAAGTTATACCTGTTTCAAAAACATCAAACTGAAAGTAAATTTCAACACTGTTCACTGAACCATTCATCTGTGCTTTTCATTAACCATGTGAGCCGATGGACTGATATTCCGTTATAAGGAAATATATTTATTATAAGTAATAGTTAAACCATTTGATGCAAATTATTATGTGTCCGAAGAAAACGAAATATCAAAATACATTATTCTTGTACTTTTCCAGTTCGACTTGACTGCATGATTTTGTTGACATTAGTATTATAACAATGTTCACTATTAAGAAATGTACTTTTAGCATTATTAGTTTCACCAAATATCAAATAATCTACTCTCATGAAATAGCCATATGTAGCTCACAGTAATATCAATTTAAAAAATAATATAATTACTGTTACAATTTATAAATAAGTACTTTTAAATATTTTACATAATTGCCTATAGTAGCACTTACTTATACATGTTAATCTATAAGTGGACATACTCCCAAACAAATATAAGAAAATGCTACTATAGGCAAGTTGGTAAAATATTTACCTGTTTTGTAAAGTAGCAACTTACGTGATGATGGAATCAATAAATATATATGTGTGTGTGTCTGTGTTAATTCTCATCCAATTATCAGAAGCATCAATGTCACAGATAATCTGTGCATATCTTGTTACAGCTGTTTAAGAAATTAGTGATTTTGACTTGTGACGTAAATATGTTGAAGTTGGTTTACAAATAGTTTTGAAATAGTTTGTTATATTACAAATAAGTGTTAATTTTCATTCAATTATCTGACGTATCTATGTCACATATAATTTGTGCATGTCATGTGACACAGCTGTCTAAGAAAATAAGTGATTTTAAATTGTGACATAAATAATTAGAAAACAGTTAAGAAATCGTTTTGAAATAATTTGTCATATTAAATTTAACCAAGTGTCTACTCATTAAGAATTAAAATATTTATTAAAAGTCATTTTAATTAATTTATGCAGTTTGTGTTTTTAAGCTCCTTTAGTAGGTTACCAAGTATAATGCAAACACTCCTTGGCCATAAGTCTCCAACTTACCTTTGGTAAACTAATCCTGATTGAATAATTTTAATTCACCCACTTCTAGTCATCATTTTAAATGTTAACTTGCATGTAGGCCTATGGCGTGAACCACCTAGATTTATATTTTTTTACAACATTACTAAATACATATATTAAAATATACCTACAAAGTATCCAGTCAGGATAGATTTGGTAATAATTGTATTTAACATTACTATCTACCTGTATTAAAGTATACCTGCGAAGTATTCAGTCAGGATAGACTTGGTTGTAATTTTGGTAAATATTTAGACTTGTTGCCGATGCAGAAAATTACAACCAAACCTATCAAGACTGGATACTTCATAGGTATATTTTAATATATGGATACTTTTGTAGGTATATTTTAATATATTTGTGTTTTACACATTAAAACGAGTAATATAATAACAACAAAAAAATGTTAACACCAATGTCATTACGTCTATATTTTTACCGAATTTATTAATAATTAATATGACTCGTTCCTATCTTCAACCTGAGCTGCAACATACAGTTAAGTTTCACTGAAAATTGTTTTTTATGACAAAAAATTATTTACATTCTGCTAGGTAAACAATATGTTTATTTTTTACAAAGTAGTATATAAGTTATAAAAAATTATATTACAAATTTAAATTCAATTTTCAAATAATATAAAGGTAATTAATAACTAATTATTATAATTACTTAAATAGCACTAATATTAGAATAAGTTATAGAAAATTATTTTCCAATAATATAAAAGATTATTTTCAAATTAAATTTTAATATTGTTCTTTGTTAGGCATTTATTTATTTATAGCAAAATGAGTCCTCTTTGATTTTATAAAATCACAAACTAATTTCAAATAAGTAATCTCAGTTTCTACCAAGACCATAATATAATATTATTGTAAATAGTGACACTCTTACTAGGACAAAATTCAAGGTTGAAGCTGTGTCGTGGCTAAGATTCATATTTTGAAAAACACAAGTTATATCATTAAGCAATTTACCTCTTTAAATAATTAATATTTTGAAAAACATTAGCCATATTAATAGATAATTTTCCCCTTTTTAAATAATGAGTATTTTCAAAAACATTAGCTATATCAATAAACAATTCTACCCCCTTTAAAATAAACAATTACTATTTCAAAATCATAAGTTATATCAATAAACAATTGTACCCCTTTTTAACGAACAACTGAACTTTTGAAAGGCATAAGTTATATCACTAAAAAATTTACCCTTTTAATTAAAAAATTGATATTTTAAAACATAAGTTATATCAATAAACAATCTTATCCTATTTAAAAAACAATTAATATTTTGAAAATATAAAATGTAAGTAAACTTCTTGCTGAATTTATACTAACATCAAAAGTTATAAGAAAAATAATTTGTTGTTATATTAACTGGAAATTGTAATTTCATTATATCACATTTAAGAAACTCTCTTACTTTGACAATACCTTTTTCAAACCCTTTGAAATAAGCAATCCTTTTATGTGATTTTGCAAATCTTGAACATTTGATTTAAACTCTTGTACATAAAATTAGACAATGGAACTTTTAAAACTTGACTTCATCAACATATAACTTTAACGCTTTAAATTTAAAAATTGATTTTTAAAACCATAACTTAAATCAATCAACGTGTAGTAGACACATACCTTATTAGAATTAGGCAATTCATTTGCCTCAATAACAGTTAGTGTTTGTTAGAAAAGTAATTAACTTTTTACATCCTAACCTCTTCTAACCCATTACAAAACAATTAATCTTTTCAAAAACAAGTACATCACTTAAGATAAGTTTAACTAGACCAAAAAATAGTTTCTCTACGTGAAGTAGACACATACTTTATTAGAATTAGGCAATTCATTTGCTTCAATAACAGTTAGTGTTTGTTAGAAAAGTAATTAACTTTTTACATCCTAACCTCTTCTAACCCATTACAAAACAATTAATCTTTTCAAAAACAAGTACATCACTTAAGATAAGTTTAACTAGACCAAAAAATAGTTTCTCTACGTGAAGTAGACACATACTTTATTAGAATTAGGCAATTCATTTGCTTCAATAACAGTTAGTGTTTGTTAGAAAAGTAATTAACTTTTTACATCCTAACCTCTTCTAACCCATTACAAAACAATTAATCTTTTCAAAAACAAGTACATCACTTAAGATAAGTTTAACTAGACCAAAAAATAGTTTCTCTACGTGAAGTAGACACATACTTTATTAGAATTAGGCAATTCATTTGCTTCAATAACAGTTAGTGTTTGTTAGAAAAGTTGGTTATTTAAAACTTTTGTTTTTTTCCAGTAGAAACTGCAGGTAAGTTACTCTTGTAAGTATGGATACAAAGTCTATATATTGGAGGATACAACATGATGCTTTTCAAGAACATTCACATATTGATTTGTAAGTGCATCCACAAAGTTGTAATTTTGTCAATTGTTGGGGCTTTTTAAGTGGATGGTTTAAAGGTTATGTTAATTCTTTAACACTTGTATAAGGTCGGGATCGCCATGAACAAGTGTTTTTCTACTAGCAAGTATGGATACAAAGTCTATATATTTGAGGATACAACATGATGCTTTTTCAAGAACATTCACATATTGATTTGTAAGTCCATCCACAAAGTTGTAATTTTGTCAATTGTTGAGTGGATGGTTTAAAGGTTATGTTAATTCTTTAACACTTGTATAAGTTGAGTTCTTGAATTTTACAGTCCATTATGTTTGGTGAATCTTATTAATCAATAGTAATAGTCCTAAACTATTGTTTAAGTGATTAACTTGTATTAAGGTCGGGATTGCCATAAACAAGTATACCCCCCCCCCCAGATGACTATGTCAATGGTATAGCATTCATTCAAAGTGAATTGTTTTAAAGTGTAGAAAATACCTTTTTACCACAACATCAAATAAATTATTTAATTTTGTAGCCCATTATGTTCGGTGTAAGTATAAAATACATGAAAAACAAAAACTGAAGGCATAGATTTAGCCATTGCGCAACATCACTCTGCAATTAATTTCTTCATCTAACTTCAATTTAATAGAAAAATATATTTCCCTGTTGGAAAAATTCTTGCATATATGGTCTTGCGATAAACAATTTTATACTTTTATCTAAGGTTACGTCCAATGTGCATTTTAACTGATTTGGGTTATAAAGTGTTGAAATTTGATGTTTGTTTTTCAAAATGAAGTTAATTTAGGCAATCCATCCAAGGTGTATAGATACAATATCCAAGTTTGGGAGTAAATGCATTTCAAGATCATTTAAATTATTATAATATCCATCCATAAAAGTTGAGAATTTATTATGGGAGGTGGTGTTTCTGTAGTGGGAACTCTGACATTGAATTTTAATAAGGTGACCCAAATTTATTCCAAAGATGGCTGTATAAAAAATATTTGTATCCCAGGTAAATGGTAAAAATTAAACTGGTGTCAGGTTGTTAGAAGGTGGGCAGTATTATACAATTGTTTATTTTGTCCAAGAAAGGTTAATAGCGAGTAGCAGTAAAGTATACAGGTCAGGGCGGTGGCATTTTTCGGTAGAACTGTCAAGGTCCAACATAAACCTAACCTCAACAATGTCATATCTTGTTGAGTGTTTTTTATTTTTGAATTGTGAAGTACATTGAATAGTGTACGTTTCCTTCCAGCGCATATGTTTTTACTTTGAAAATTACAAAGGGTTGAAACAAATATGTAGAGATTATTTTTACAAAACTTTCAAAAGTAAGACCCTGGGGTATTGTTCCTTAAGGGTGTCCAAATAAGGTATTGGTTATTGAAATATGGAGATTACCGGATTAATTTTTTTACCAATGATTGGGAGTTTTGCTACCATTATAATTGCATATTTTCAAGGTGGGCCATTAATGAGGATACAGCAGATGAGAGGTAAACTTATGTTTACCTATTAAGCATGTCTATAACCTTGGTGTGATTTGAACAAAATTCGTACTGTTTAGTCTAACCTAAACAAGATAAGAATATATTTGTAAAAGTCTTGACGACATGAAGTGTATCCATGATGCTTAAGTACATTTTTAAATAGGCAAACGCCATTAAAAAAATTATTAAGTAAATTTGTGAAGAGGTTTGACCATTTTGTTTACTCTTATATCTATATCCCAGGTAAATGGTAAAAAAAATAAGCTGGTGATAGGATATTACGGCAGTATTATTGTTATTTATTGTGTCCAAGAAAGGTAAATAGCGAGTAGCAGTAAAGTATACAGGCCAGGGCGGTGGCATTTTTTGGTAGAAATGTCAAGGTCCAACCTATCAAACCTAACCTAAACAATGTCATATCTTGTTAAGTGGTTTTTGTAAATGGTGAAGTACATTGAATAGAGTGTTATACGTTTCCTTGCAGCGCATATGTTTTTACCTTGAAAATTACAAAGGGTTGAAACAAATATGTAGAGATTATTTTTACAAAATTTTCAGAAATAATGATCCTAGTGTATTGTTCCTTAAGTGTGTCTAAAATAAGGTAGTAGCTATTGGTATTTAATATTGAAATATAGAGATTACCGGATCAATTTCTTTACCAATGATTGATTTCTTTACATTATAATTGGATATTATTAAGGTGGACCATTATTGAGGATAAAGCAGATGAGGTAAACTTATGTTTACCCATTAAGCATGACTATAACCTTGGTGCTATTTGAACAAAATTTGTTCTGTTTAGCCGAACCTAAACCAGAAAAAAATATATTTGTAAAGGTCTTGACATGAGAAGTGTTAAGTACATTTTAAAATGGGCTATCGCGGTTATGAAGTAAATTTGCGAAGAGGTTAGGCCATTTCGTTTACACTTTTATCTACAGTTAAACGAAATAAGATCTAAAATTTAAAATGTTGGGATTGATGACTAGAGTACCATTTTTTTTCATATTCTTATGGATTTACAGATACGGCTTATGGTTAGTAACGGTTACGTCTACAATTTAAATAACGACGTGTCAATGTTTTTAGGACGGGTATAGCATTGGAATCATATGTTTGAGTACTCTTAAGATTTTATTTTGAGTTGGAAACAAATTAATGCAAAGACAAATATAGCATATTGTTTAAACAAGTGGCTCTTTATTCTGTAAGAGAATTGTATTTCTTTTTCTAATCATAAGTCCTGACATTAGTGATATAAAATTTGTTTTTTTTTCAAATGACTTTTGCATACAAAATGAGCACACGAGATTTTCTTGTTAATTAAGTTATTTTAGCCACTCACACAGCTTCAACCTGGAATTTTGTTCGAGTAAGAGTGTCACTATTTACAATAATATTATATTATGGTCTTGGTAGAAACTGAGATTACTTATTTGAAATTAGTTTGTGATTTTATAAAATCAAACAGGACTCATTTCGCTTGTTATTTTATTGTTAGTAGCCTACGTTATAAAATGTAAAAAAAATTTGTAAACAAACTTTAAAACCAGTTGCATTACCAGCTACTAAAGAGGTAACGGATTGACGAAAAGATGCATTTTAGTTTATAGAAAATTGCGTTTTTTCTTTACTAAATTAGCACACGAGATTTTTCTGTTAATTAAGTTATTTGAGCCACTCACACAGCTTCTACCTTGTATTTTGTTTCAGTAAGAGTGTCACTAGTTACAATAATATTGTATTATGCCTTGGTAGAAACTGAGATTGCTTATTTACTAATAGTTTGTGATTCTATAAAATCAAAGAGGACTTTTTCGCTTGTATCTCATTGTTAGTACGTTGTTAAATCTAAAATAATTTGTAAAAAACCTTTTAAACCAGTTGCATTACCAGTTACTAAAGAAGTAAGGCATTGAGCAAAAGATACATATTAGTTTATAGAAATTAGGTTTTTTAAATTTCTACTTAAATAAATGCCTAACAATGAACAATATTAAAATGTAATTTGTAAATTAACTTTTATATTATTGAAAAATAAATTTCTATAACTTTTTCAAATATTAGGTCTATTTAAGTAATTATATATTGTTTTTAAATTGATAATTAGTTATTGACAATAATTATGTTTTACAAATATAGGTATTAAGGGAAATTAGTGAAATAAACATGTTTACTTGAATAAATGCCTAACAAAGGGCAATATTAAAATTTAATTACGAAATTATCTTTTATATAATTAGAAAAGACATTTCTATAACTTCTCTAATATTAGGTCTATTTAAGTAATTATATGTTATAATTTAGTTAATATATAGTTATTGACAATATTTATATTTAACAAGTATAAGTAATAGTAGAATTGCGTGAAAAAAAAAACGAGAACTTTCTTCGTTTGTTATTTAATGGTCAGTACGTTCTCAAATCTAGAACATTATGTAAAAAACCTTTCAAACCAGTCTGTTGTAGTTACGATATAAATAAAGGATTGAAAAAGATACATTTTATTGCTTTGAAGGATTACTGTAATCGTAAAAAGAACATGTAACACATTTCAAATCGGACTGTGAGCGCCGGGAGCGCCTGCAGAGTGGCAAGGCGATACAAATCCGTGTGTTGCACGTTGAGACTGTTGATTAGTTGGACTTCATGTAAATGTTGTTCGTTTGACAATCGTGTGTGTTGGTTAATTAAACGTCGCGTAAGCTCGTTTTTCAATGTTGTTTAGTTGGAACGTTGTTCACTTGATCTAGCCCCGCACGTAGGCCTATAGTTTTTAATAAGGCATGGGAACGCCGTTACAGAAATTTAAAGAATTTTCGAATCCTGTGGAAAGAATAGTGTACGAGTCGCAGCGGGTTTCAGAGGAACCAAGACGATTGGATCAGGCAGAAGTAAAATGTTGACCAATAAAAATAAGGAGAGGGTTCGTAAGAGTAAAGCCAAGGGACAAGGAGCATTGGAGAGTAAATGATGGGAACTCATAATTACAAGGAATTCCTTTAAGTTAAGATATATTCAAAAGTATTTATTTAAAGTGAAGTTTAAAGGGGAGCATCATTAAAAAGATGGTAGATAATAACGAAGGAATTTTGCAAAAAATATAATCGTGAAAACTGTAAAGACAGATTTATAGGGAACGAGAGGTGAAATAGTCAAGTGCAAAGTTAAAAGGAAGGTATAATAATAATAAATTTTAGAAGCTGTTAAAGAATTTAATACTTCACGAAATGTTTAGGCTTAAACCAGGTATAATTACATCAAAATTGGTTTCTTTTCCGCAGTTCAAACTACATTGCCCTTAATATGTCTGAATAACTGTTTATTTTTACTATATTGATAACATTTATATTTATAAGGGTTATAGTTATGTTTTAAAGTTTTATTTTACTTCCACAAATAAGGGAAACCGATTTGGTATCACATAAAAGTTCAAGCCTATCATCGAAATGTGGATACTAATGCGAGAAGGATGCGTTGTACATGAGGGAGTTGTTTGCGTGACTGGGGCTCTTTCTTTGAAATACTGCTGCTAATGCCGTAAAAAGGGGTTTCATCTGGAAAACAACCCTGGGAAAAATTAAGAGCTTTAGGTGGAACTTTAATAGTGTAGTATTTTTTAAAACACATTTATTTATGTCACATTAATAAAATAAATAAAACTTATTATCTTGTCATATAAATCACTAGAATTTGGTTTAGATAACTAAATATAGATTTGATTATCACTTCTGGAACAAACTAGTTCTATTAAACAAACATGCCTTAACTGACGTTTGTTTGGGTTGGACTGGGTTAGCAACTCGACTACAATTCTGTTGCGCAACCAGCTTACTGGATGATTGACACAACCCTAGAGAGGTTCGTCACCTCCGGTGAAGTGCCTCTGTATTACTCTGAAAGAGGTTGTAATACTAGAAAGGTCACAATGAGATAGGGGGAAATCTCTCAACATCAGTTGGAGTTCAGTTTACCTACTCTTGAATCTCTCTGTATCCTCTCCGTCCCTTCTCTTAATATATATATATATATATATATATATATATATATATATATATATATATATATATATGTGTGTGTGTGTGTGTGTGTGTGTGTGTGTGTGTGTGTGTGTGTGTGTGTGTGTGTGTGTGTGAATGTGTATGAGTGTGAATGTGTGTGTGTGTGTGTGTGTGTGTGTGTGTGTGTGTGTGTGTGTGTGTGTGTGAGTGTGTGTGTGTGTAAAATTACAAGTATCAACTATAATATAATACTTTTAATTATAATCACAATCGTATACGACTTGTAAAGATATATAATAAAAGTTAGAAATAGATAATTGTATCCACTTCTATCAGTAGATCCTCTAACCCTGGTTTTACTATCTGTTTCAGGTAAGACGTCTACTCCATTTAAATGTGTTGTAGTGACATTCAATTGCTTTCCAATCTAAGTTTTTTAATTTATATTCTGTTAATTTAAATTTTAAATTAATTAGCACAATAATTATATTAACTTTTAAAGGGAAAGGTTCAAAATTTAGCTCGTGTATACACACACACACACACACACACACATTCACACACCCGCGCACAAGAACACACATAC
>JBAIZL010000004.1:168979731-168994731 GCA_036971475.1 Prosapia bicincta | reverse complement strand
AGAAAACCGTATCTTATACAAAGAAGCAATTTAAATATTTTGTTGTCACAGATGAAAATTATTTACAATTAAATAAATTACAATCTCTTAAAATTACAATATTTATTTTAATCTTCACGATTGTATAAGCATTGATGCAAATATTCACTACATAATCAGAACTTTTGCTAAGAACAGTAATTGCTCTATTGCCTTACGTTTAGATTCTTTATAAAAATTCCAGTCAATGGCGTCCACTTTGTGAGGCAGAGAAATTCTTTTCGCAATTTCGCCAATTCAGCGGCCGGCTTTCATGTTCCTTGATTGCTGTAACATTCTGCCCCATAAAATCTCCTTTATCTTTACATGCAAACTTACAACGGTTTTACCGAACCACATTAACATCGCGGAAGTAATGCAATGAGAATTTTTATTTTAACATTTATTTAATTTATATTCTTATATTTTTAGGCCAAGTGGATTAATACTTTATATTACAACTCTCATATTATTTTCATATGTTTCATTTTTGAAATGTTTCAAATTGGTAAAATATCTTCCCCAGAAATAAAATAACTTTATATATATTATATTATATTTAATTATTATTATATTATATATAATACTTTTATATATATCTTGCATCTTCCCTAAGACTATGACGTATACGGAAAGACTTACAATACGTATTTATATTACCGTAAAAGGCCGTATTTTTAAAAATTGTACGATTTTCCAAAACAATCAATCATTTAGACTAGCAACTCTTAATAGTAGAAGTCTGAACTGGTGTGATCGAACTTTTGCCATATTAACTCGGTTATCTTAGGTTTTATCTCAGGTACACGGTAAATGGTGCCTAACCATGGCACACACGAAAAGGAATGTAAATATCCATTATTTCATCCCTTAGACCAACATTGGTTAATCCTTGCACCTCCTAAGCTCTAATTATAAAACGTATCTCTTCCTTCTAACATATTTACATTTACCATCTCACGTTGGTAAATTAAAAACATTTACTAGCAAAACCTACGATTTATCGTTGATGCGTACACTGGCGTTTACAGTATCATGTATATATATATATATATACGCGCAGTGTCAATATTAAAATCAACATAACAAAAAATTACCGGTTTCCCCATAAGGATATGTAAATTATAAATAATTAACAAAGGCCTTTGTAACACAATTCACACCCTTTACATCTTTTAGAGTGTAACTAATACTCGAGTAAATAGTATTAGTAGTAAATACATAGTGACTGATACTATGAATGGAACTCTTCCACTCTTGATGGACGTATGGAGTTATTTATTTTACCTTTGTAATGTAGTTCGATTTTAACCTTGTTTTATTATATTTGTTATATATTAGGTTTTTTTTTTTTAATAAATAAAACCTCTAAACCACAAATAACATTTATTTAAACCTTATGTACATTTCGATTGCTCAGCAATCATCTTCAGAGGTATTTAAAAAATACAACTAACTTTGAACAACATAATACAACAAATATATAGGCATAAACCTGTAACTACTTCGCCACGCCCCTTAAATTTAAAAAACTAGTACGACCAATCACGTTGCAGTAAATTCCCCCTCTACAACTTGGTCCGGTCTTCGAATTCTCGTGGTGAAGAGTTACAGTTACAACCATTTCAATTTTACTAAAAAACCAAAATATTATTTATTAACAAAGTTATAACTATCTCCTAATTAATGAATATAACTGAGATTTAGGATAGGCCCTTTATCACAATTTAATAAATTATTTTCGTCATATTTGTGAATGTACAAATTTTCAAAACTATTCAAAAGACCTTTTGAGTTAACAGTTTTCAATAATTTTAGATCATTTAATTCTAAAGTGTGTTTAGTGTTTAGAATGTGTTCTGCAACACTAGATTTTCAGGTCTTTGAAATTTTATATGGCTAATATGTTCATTAAATCTGGTTAATATTTTCCTTTTTGTTTGGCCAATATAAATTTTACTACATGAATTACAATTTATTTTATAAAACCCAGATTTATCTATCGTCTTTATTTTATCTTTAGGGTTACCTAATACATTTTTAAAGCTATTTAAGCTTTTGTAAGCTACTTTTAAATTTACCTGTTTAAAAACTTTTTCTAGACCTTTTGTTAAATCCATATTAAATGGTAGGCTAATGAATTGATTTTTAATATTTTCTTTTTGTTTTATTAAGGTAGTAGAATCGTTTCTAAACTTTTTAAGTTTTTGTTTCCTCAATATATTATCTATTATTTTAGGATCATATCCATTGAATTTAGCGATTTCTTTAATTTTGGCCAACTCACATTTAAATCTATTTTTATGCAATGGAATAGTAATTAATCTATTAACCATAGTATTAAAAGCTGCTAATTTATGGGATTTGCAATGGTTAGAATCTACCGGGATATATCTATCATTATTTGTATGTATCCTATATATATATATATATCAAATGCAATTTTATTATTATTTCTAATACATAATACGTCAAGAAACGGTAAACATTTATTATGCTCTATTTCAAAAGTAAATTTAATGTTTTTATGTTCATTGTTAATTAATGATAAAAAATGTTCTACGTTAAACTCTTTGGTATTAAAAATTGCGAAAACATCATCTACATATCTAATCCTTACTCTAGGAAAATGCGGGAGTTTGTTTCTTAATTCCTTTTCAAAATTTTTCATAAAAAGTTCGGCTATGAAAGGTGATAAACTATTCCCCATAGCTGTACCATCTTTTTGTTGGTAAAATACATTGTTAAATGAAAAATAATTCTGAGTCATACAACATTTAGTTAATTTTACATATTCGTTAACTTCATTAATCTCTATGTTATTTTCAATTAAAAATTCGTTTAACAAAATTAATGTTTCAGCAACTGGTATGCTTGGGAATAGTGAACAAACGTCAAACGATACAAATATTTCGTCTTCTGTCAGTTCAATATTTTTCAATTTATTTATAAACTCTCCTGTATTTTTTATTGAGCTGGATTCTATAATAAATTTAAAATTTCCAAAAACTTTATTTAACCATTTTGACAAAAGATAAGTTGGTGAGTCAATCCCCGAAACTATCGGTCTCATCAAATTACCTTCTTTGTGTATCTTTGGGAGGCAATATAACCTAGGTATAACTGCATTTGAACCATTAAATTTATAAATTTAATTTTTTGGAATAACTGTGAGTAATAAATGTGAGTTGGCCAAAATTAAAGAAATCGCTAAATTCAATGGATATGATCTTAAATAATAGATAATATATTGAGGAAACAAAAATTTAAAAAGTTTAGAAACGATTCTACTACCTTAATAACACAAAAAGGAAATATTAAAAATCAATTCATTAGCCTACCATTCGATATGGATTTAACAGAAAGTCTAGAAAAAGTTTTTAAACAGGTAAATTTAAAAGTAGCTTACAAAAGCTTAAATAGCTTTAAAAATGTATTAGGTAACCCTAAAGATGAAATAAAGATGATAGATAAATCTGGGATTTATAAAATAAATTGTAATTCATGTAGTAAAATTTATATTGGCTAAGCAAAAAGGAAAATATTAATCAGATTTAATGAACATATTAGCCATATAAAATTTCAAAGACCTGAAAAAAATTGTGTTGCAGAACATATTCTAAACACTAAACACACTTTAAAATTAAATGATCTAAAATTATTGAAAACTGTTAATTCAAAAGGTCTTTTGAATAGTTTTGAAAGTTTGTACATTCACAAATATGAAGAAAATAATTTATTAAATTGTGATAAAGGGCCTATCCCTAAATTTCAGTTATATTCATTAATTAGGAGATAGTTATAACTTTGTTAATAAATAATATTTTGGTTTTTTAGTAAAATTGAAATGGTTGTAACTGTAACTCTTCACCACGAGAGTTGGAAGACCGAACCAAGTTGTAGAGGGGGAATTTATTGCAACGTGATTGGTCGTACTAGGTTTTTAAATTTAAGGGGCGTGGCGAAGTAGTTACAGGTTTATGCCTATATATTTGTTGTATTATGTTGTTTAAAGTTAGTTGTATTTTTTAAATACCTCTGAAGATGATTGCTGAGCAATCGAAATGTACTTTAAGGTTTAAATAAATGTTATTTGTGGTTTAGAGGTTTTATTTATTTAAAAATAAACATTACGCCATAGTTGCTTCATACAGTTATATATTAGGTTGTTTATAATTTTCCAATTTCAGGGAAATATAAGATTTAACTACTTGGACAAACTGAGGTATAATTTTTAATTTAAACAAATACAACCTCTTCACTACAGTTAAACTTTTCTATCTTTGTGTACATTTCAATTGCAAAGAAAACATCTTATCAGGATTTTATGACAAACATACCTCAGTAACTGAGAAAATATATATAGGTAGCTGTTTTTGATTTCAATGGTAACAATGACTTGTATTTGGCAAACGATATTAACGCTTGGTTTCAAAATAGAAGTTGTTTGTCACTAGAGGTTTTATTTATTAAATTATTTACAGGTTTTGTTACATGAGCAATTTTAATTTTCTTGTCGCTTCCATAAGCAACATTTCAATCAACTATGTATATGGAGTGTTTATTCGTAAATGTGAAACTGTGTTTTAAGGTACGCTTACATTTTGCATACATATCTGTAAGTGCTTCATTTCCTAGGGAAGGAGGCTAATTTCCGTGGGTATTTACTTGGAAATGCTGGATTTTCTTGCTACAGTATATTTATGGTTTAGATTTCATTGTTCGTATGAGTCTAAATATTAATATGATTTGATACTAGAGTTTCTAACTTTGTCAGAGTTTGATTTAAATTTACTTTTGTCCTAAGTTGTTTTTCGTCACAGTCAATAGCGATAATAATATTACAGATAATAATACAACTAGTTGGAAGTACTTAGAACATGTATTGTGTCTGTAGTAACACACGAGGCCTTTCGGAAGATTGATTTGAATAACTTAAGTAAATAATAAGTAGATTTTGTAGATGTTGTAGGATGTTTTACAGTTTATTTCTTCTAATATATATTTCAATTATATACAGTATATATAAATATGTATATATATATATATATATATGTGTGTGTGTGTGTGTGTGTGTGTGTGTGTGTGTGTGTTGCGGCTTGCCGCTCTAACCAAACGTCCGCAAAGACGTCCCCGCCGTAATTGAAACAAGCGTATGCGGCCTATAACTGAGCACTATCTTATCGCTTGCCATAACCTGACAGAGATCAAGTCACTGGACTTTACTTTAAAAGAAACTCAACTCGTGGAGATTTAATTCTTTGGGCTTTTGTTCCTGGGGGATGAGTTTTTTAAATATCATTTTCGGCCTAATGGTCACATGATACGATTGTTTGACACAGTTGTTTAAATAAATAAAATTATTACCCAAATTGCGAGTTATTGTGAGTTATTTGTTTCTCAACCAATTTATCATAATAACACAGTTTATAAAAGTGTAAAATGTAGAGACTCTTAATACCTTTTCGTTATATTCATACCATTTTACCTTTGTATTCAATTTAAATGGATTTCGGAAGATTTAACCATCATTTTTTTACGTTTACTAGTTCAATATTATTTAAACTTTAACCACAACTCGAACAAAATGTAATATTTAGTAACAAATTTATTCTGTAGAAAGAAGTACATAGTATATTTTATAATATAGATTTGATCTAAGAATATAATGTTGAAAATAGAAACAATTAAATTAAAATTTTATTTAAAATCAACCTATGCAAATTGACAATTTAGTCCTGAAATCACCAAAACATAAAAATCTGCATTTAAAATCACAAATAAACATATTTTGAAAAACAAGTTATTACAAACAACCATATTTAATATTTACATCATATCCTGCAATCCTACCCAATGCAAATTTACAAACAAAACATGAAAACAAACATAATTTAAATCTTAAAAAACAAACACATTTTAAAGCATCAAAGCTCTCCCTAATAATTAAAAACTCTCATTAAATATCAAAATTAATAAAAAATCCCACATATTTGAGAACCAAAGTAAATCCTAACTAATAGGCATTTTGCAAAACCAACATAAATTCAAATAATCAAACCCATAAAAAATTAAATATCAATTAAAAAACAAAATATTACATAACTTAATCTACTAGCTTAATCTCACATATTTCGAAAACAATTAAATCATTGTTTTAAACAACTTATGAAATAGACAAATTTACCGATTGTATGCCCCCTTATTGTATGTCATTGTACTTATTGTGAATGCAGTTTTAGAATCCGCTTCTGCTTTTTTATTTTTCGTTTGACAAATCAAATTTCCTACTCCTTTCTATGGAAGTTCTCAAGTTATACTGCATTTTAATCAAATCTCAGCATAAAATTCGCCCGCTAAGGCCGGCTTTGTAATCACGGCCGCGTGTTGTCAGGACAATTTACTGGGGGCTTATTTAACGTGGCTTTGGATTATTAACGGATCCTTTTGGGAAATTTATTTATATCTTTTACAGAGATGTACCCCTTTAATAAACATGTATAATATCATACAAATGTATCTAAATTTTTAAAAATACGGGAGTTATGAGTTCTCTGGTATTGTTCTCTTTGAAAATAGCTTAGGGATTGAAATTTTATTTTGGTAAATTTTAATTTCGTCCTCATGTAACAAGATACTTTCCAATTCTTTTAAAGATCGAAAATTGTCAAGATCGCCAAATCAAAAATATCGCCAGTTTTTATTTTAATATATGCATTAGAATGTCATTTTCTGAATATCTCTTGGTAAATGTTTTTTTTAAAGCCATACTATACAAATATTCCTTGCAACATAGTTTATAGTGAAAAAATAAACATATTTTTATATATGAAAACAATAAATGTAATGTTTTGCTCGTTGAGAGAAATAAATACAAGATTGTCGAGTCGTACAATAGGATTTTGTTTTTGGGTTAGAATTGTGAAGGGGTGGGGAGACGGGGTGGGTTGTAAGCGCCGGGGTGCCGGGGCAGTCAGTATTTGATCGGCTCGTGTCTTGTGAGCACGTTGTCGCCGCTACTTGCCCGGACTGAAACTTAAAAATGGATTAAACAGCAATTGGAGCGTAATTTATAGTAAACGAAACTATATTGTGTGACATATGTGTGTTTGTAGAGAATGTTGGTGATGTTTAACTTGTGAAATAATTTTAAGGTTAAAAACCAAACACATTGTAAACTACAATTAAAATTATTAAATTTTCTTTTTAACTTTTCAAAATTATGAACGGAAACAGTTATTTATATATCTCTAAAATTTTTTTAATACCAAAACCTATATTCTTTATTACTGTAAGGAAATAATTTTTATACATAGGATGTTCTTCGCAAAATTTGGTTTTGCAATTTTATATCGAGCAGTTTATAATAGGCAAAGTATAGTATTGTAATTGTTTTTTTTTTTAAATCTCAGCAACAAATTTTAATTCCATTTGAACATAATCCCGTTGTAAGAGCGACCAGCATTTTGTGCCCTTTATTCTTCAAGGAAGTGTTAAGAGCCATTGAGAGTTCATATATCAATTCGTTAGGAGTGTTTGTACTTTTAAATGTAACTTTTGTGAGAAATAGTTTCAAAGTTATTATTAACAGACGAAAAATTTAAGTTTGCTATCTTGTCAATAAAATGCACTTTAATGGTGCGTGAGAATAAATCGAATTTACTGTGAATAATTTCCGGAGTAAATACTATAAAAGCTCGTGACTAGGACATTTAAAATATTATAAACACTCTTTTTAGATACAGATGTATAAATAATACATCTCAAAAATACATCAATAAAGGAAATAATTGCGACTAGAGTTTTTTTTTTAATGCAGACAATCCACATCCTAAACGTTTAATATTTCGTTACTATATTAAAAAAATAATAACAATTCAAATAAAAAACGAATCAGGATTTACAAATTGGTACCAAATATGTGAAATGTATTTAGTGTGTAGAGTACAGTTATAGTTAAATTTGTATTATAAGTAATTATTTAAAAACTTATCTGAAAATTATTAACTTACTTGCTGACGCGATTCGAAAGGTCATTGCATAGATGAAGCCTAAACTGTTACCCCATGGACACCTACTCTTCTACTAGGCTTCATCAATGAAACGACCATTTCAGCAAGTAAGTTAACAGTTCTCACTTAGTTATTCATATAATTACTAATGACTTAAACAGTGAAATCAGAATGTTTACAACGACCAACTTCTGTAATTATTTCTTTTCTACATTTCAGATCACTAGAAATATAGTCTAGAGACAGGTTTCTACCTTACCTACATTTACTAATTTCCTTTGTCACTTGCTTCATGAAGTTTTCACAAGTTTCGTCCAATAGAACACAACTTTGAACTTTTGTTAAAATTATCACTGTTTTAAAAATACCCGACCGGCTCCCCAGCTTTGTCACGATGACTTGAAAGTGTTACACGATATGAAGTTATCCAACTAACAGAACTGATTTTGTACGCTCTTCTTCTTATTTATTTCACTGAATGTAAATTAGACATTAGAGCGTTATTTGTTTGTTAAAGCTATCTAGGATAATATTTAAAATATGTCGTTAGTTTCCTACCAAATAACTTTCCCCCTATTTAATAACATTGTATTACAGACAATAGTGACTAAACTATTAGCAAGTAGTTGTTTGTTGCTTATACTATTTTACCCTTCTTTAGGGAGAAGCTATATTATTATAAAGTAATATCTCTTATAACACTACTTTTGTCTATTGTGACGTCACGCAGTGCGTCTTATAACAAAATCTATTTCTCAGCATTAAATAAGTAATTTTTATCTTTTGAGTGTTTTAGTTTATATTAAAACTTTATGTTTTAATTATTATGTTCTTAATATACTCATCTTTACTTCTGTTAGGAATATTTCTATTAATCTGAGTACAGTTTTCTACGTTTCCTGATGTTACGATATTTCCTTCTATTGAAGCATTTCGGAGTGACTCCATTTTCAAAAGCTTTGGATAATTTATAATGGATTCATTCCAAAACGCGTCAACAGAATGAAATATCGTAACGTCAGGAAACGCGGAAAACTGTACTCAAATATAGAGAAATATTCCTAACAGAAATGAAGATGAGCATAATAAGAATTTTATTTTATCTTATTTAATTGAATTTGAATATTGATCTGACACCCATTTTAAATAAATGTTGTATTATTTTTATAAATAAAGTCTCATTTGGTTGCAAATTGTCGATACGGCCTTGACTTGAGGGAATAGAAGAATTGTAAAAAGGTTTCTTCTTACTCGTTTAAATCGTAAAACGTTCACTACAAGCAGTAACTGATAAGGTCTCTTCCAATCTAATGAAATTCAAAATAGAGTGTTTGCCCAAAAACCACCCCTATAGAGACCATTCACTCCCCCTTCTGTCGCAGCTCGCCATCTGGCGCCTACTCACTGATCTTCCACAATAGCTTTCAAACACACTTTCTCAAATAGTGACTCCCTCCTGCTAACAATATTTTTACTAATTTTATAGTTTGATGTTTAATATTATTATCTTAATTTCCGTTCCATCCAAATATCCTACTCCTTAAAGAGCAACATTTATATCTATCCGATTGGTTTATTTTGGTTTCAACTATTTAAATATTGTTGCACACCGCAAGGAATTTCAGAATAAATACACGTTTCTTTATATTCTCTATTTCGTTTTATATCTCAGATAATCCATTTTTCCTATAGAAAGAGTAAAAAACCTTTGCCAATAAAAATAGGTAAAAATTGCTTTGTTATCGAGCCACATCTCAACTAAGCTACACAATTCGCCAAAATCTTTCCCCAGCGGTGAAACCGACGTACATATGACCGAAATAGAGGTTAAATTCTGTGTTCTCTTGTCTGAAAATTTAATAAAACTTGCAAACGTGGCTGAGATCATTTATGATAAAAGCGGTGAAATTTGCAAAATATTTTAGTCGGAGTTACACTTATTTGGGTACAACGACAAATAACTCAAGTAAATTGTTTTAAAATAATATTATTTTTACAAAATCAGTACATAATTAAATTCTAAAAACTTTAATACAAAAACTGTTGACCGAATAGACAATTGCTTTAAAAAGTATGAATTTTAATAAATATAAAATAGAATAAATGTTATCACAGCATAAAAAAAGGATTATGTTAAGTTCAAAATAGGGAAGTATAATACCCTGGCTATTCATTATACTGGTCTAGTATATTACCAACACACCTTACGGCTAAGAGAATTGTCTGAAATAGACATTTAACACTGAATCATCTAAAAATACTATCTATTAGAACTCTAAACAATATTCTGTCTATGTCTTATATAAAGTAATTGTTTGCTTCCAGTTAGAAGTTTTCATACATAAGAAGTCACCTTCTTATTATTTACTATGGTGGTCACTTGATTAAATTTATTGTATCTCCGATACCCAAAACATTTCGCAAACATCGAGTTCTCCTTAGTATAATAAAAGACATTTGGTAATTGTACGACGAGCTCATATTTAAAGTCTTTTTTCGAACATTAGGAAGTATTAATAAAAGCTTCATAAAGGTATTTTGTTTTCATGCACTAAATGATAGTAATACTCGATTAATAGTAAATATTTGAAGGTTATGAAATAACATACAAATTTAAAGTTAACAATATTTATAAAATATGTTTTAACTGAATATAAATATTAAAAATATAGTCTATTTTATCAAAATCTAAAGCAATATAATGTTCTTTTCTACACTTGTGTATACGCTCACAAATTTTACTATAAAAAGATAGGTCAGTAATACTTAATTTCAACAAAGCACAGTAATGTTGCTGCCTCTACAGGCCAGAAAATCGGAAAATTCTCCATCATTGCTTCAACTGGCTTTATGGTAAGGGATACGCTCGCCCACAAGCTACTAACGGAGGATAATAGGACTGGCATGGTTCCTGAGCAAAAAGCCAGTTCTATCGCGAAATTTGTATTCCCTGGTCTGTAAAAGACGATCAAGTAGAAGCTGAAACGTCGATAAAATGAAGTATTATGAACTCGTATGTCAACGTTTATTTTCTTGGTGAAATAATAATTTTTGTTTACTTTTCCTTTTTATAAGTTATTCAGTTACTCAACAAAGAGAATACTTTTAAATTTTGTGAATAAAAATTGTTTTAAAATAACGTTTGTCTAAAAAAAGTGCCGTTGATGAAAACCAATGAAATCTTACCGTGTAAATGCTATTAGGTACCTGTACAAAAATAACAATACTAAGGGAGAAGAGTTATATTTATGTTTGCTTGTATAACATAAATGCGTTTCATTATTTTTATTTTAGAATATCACTTTTGATTTATTAGCTTTGAAGGTACTATAAACCAATGAATCGGTATTGGTATTGTTGGGAAACGTCCGCATAACATTGAAATAAACTAAAATTTTTAAAAGAACTGATAATTAAAATTGATAGTAATTAATAAATAAAGTAAATGTAAACGTTGAACTAGACAATGTCTTATTTACAATAATATTAGAAACGTTTTAGTGTTGTTTGGTTTTTTAAATGTAAAATGTTTATATTTGTTTATGAACGTTGCACATAAAATGAAAGATTAGTGGCCGTCGCTTGAAACGGTTTCCTTGAAATAACTCTTACTATGAATGGAAACGAAGCGTTAGAATAGTGCGCGGCGAAAGATGGATTACTTCTAGGGTGAACAGGTGTCCAGCAGGATGAATACTGTGCAAAGTTCCGGAGGAGGCCAGTCGGTGAACAAGAAGGACACTGGATTTGAGGTTAGTTTCTGCAAAATGTGTATTAAAAGGATTGCATGTTTTAAAGCAGTAAACGTTTGTTAGATTTGTTATAGTGGAGCCAACTGTTTTCAGATAATATATTTTAAATTAGTAGAGCCAATATCTTGTCGACGGTTATTGAGCTAAAGTTCAGTTGAGTAGGGATTATAAAAAATATCTATTTCTCTTGCGAATACATTCAAGCGCACATATATACACAAAATCTCCACGCGTGAATTGTGAGACAAAAAGTAGGTCTAAAAAACGGAGACACACATTCTCCCAGATCCAAAAAACCAAGAACGTATCTCCAAACTCCATCCACTCAACGGTTCTACAGGACAAAGATTGTGTGATTCTAGTTGAATTCCTTGAACGAGTTACAACAACTACAGGGGAAGGGATCTGCAGGACCTACAGTGGGCGATACTGAACAATCGTTGTTAAAACGTTTCGAGAAAAACATTGTTTTTTCACGTCAACGCGCGTCCACACACAGCCAGGAATGATTTTGGTTGGGAAATGGTGACCGTCCTCCACACACATCCTAGGTCTAAAGCCAAGCAACTAAACCTCTTCCAAGTGAAGAAGACCCTGCTCGCCCATTAACCAGTGACTTAGATATTAGACGGCAGATTTCTTCATTGTAGGACTTTAAAAACAAAAGTTTAATAATTATTGGATTAACATTAGAAAAAATGAGTGTCATCCACTACAACTTTTAAAAAATCAATGTGAATGAATACAAAATGTTTTATTAACGATTGAAATCTAAATAAATAAATTAATAAATAAATAAATAAATAAATATATATATATATATATATATATATATATATATATATATATATATAGTGATATTTCATGTTGTCCATTATTTTTCCGTTGCACTGACTCTATGAAGTTATTATTATTACATGTAAATAATTTTTTCCACCACTAAGTGCAATAACTTTACACTTAAGTGCCTTATGTGATGAGGCACCTTTCGGTCACGGTCCGTAATGTACTTTATGTACTTAGTTATATGTACTTTATATATATATATATATATATATATATATATATATATATATATATATATATATAGTATATATTTTTATGATGATGTTGGTACTGTTAAAAACGAAAAGCTTTGAACATAAATTAATAAATATTCTTGTATTTGAATAACCTATGTTGTTTAATAAAAAAAAAAAAATACACACATATATATATATATATATATATATATATATATATATATATATATATATAGAGAGAGAGAGAGAGAGAGAGAGAGAGAGAGAGAGGGAGTTAGAGTTATTGTAAACAATTATAATAACTTGATGAAGCACTTTTCGGTCACTTGATCATAGAATCACTAAATTATTTTCCTCTATTATAAAAAAAAACAATTCAGTGATTCCACAGTGGTCAAGTGACCGAAAGGTGCCTCATTACAAGTTAAAAATTGATTGCACCTAATGGTGGAATAATTGTTTTTAACTAGAATATAACAACTCTATAATGTCAGTGCAACGGAATAATATATAAATATATATATATATATATATATATATTATATTATATATTAAATATGGTGATATATTTTCTTGTAATATAGTTAATAAAATATAATATTTCAAAAACAAGAATACTTTTAATGAATATATATATTCAAAGCTTTTCGCCGATAAAATAGTACCAGCATCTTCAGCATCTATTCTATTATAGATAATTATTTTCCTGAAGATGCTGGTACTATTTTATCGGCGAAAAGCTTTGAATAAATATATTCATTAAAAGTATTCTTGTTTTTGAAATATTTTATTTTATTAATTATATATATATATATATATATAATAACGATGTGAACGTATAGAAAGAATTGAATTAACTCGTTTGTGTTGTAATCCAAGTTTAAGAAATGCATTATAATTTTTTACATTATTTTGCGGTTATATAATTATGTATAAAATTTAATTTGATCATTACCATATCTTTATTTGATTTGATCACTACAAATATATATTTTGGGTGAGTCGTCATAATAGTCATCAGAAAACACAGCTTTGGAAGTTTGTAGGGCCTTTTCAGCGGTAAGACGAATTATTTTTGTAATAACCTTTGGACCTGATTGGTTTCCCCAAACCGCCTAGCGCCCCTCCCACTCAACGTTTGTTACAACGGACGAATGTAAACATGTAATGGAAGCGAAGTAGAATACGGATATACAATATCAAGAGATAACACTCTAGTATCACTTTAGTTTGTAACTTCTTGTTTACTAGATTGTAATTTTGTAATAAGACCCTCTGATGATGACATGGTCATCGAAATGTTCATTAGGGTTTAATCTTAAGTAACTTGTTTTATTTGTTGTTTTTGTAGTATTGGGGTTCTTTTCAATATTTTCATTGTAGAATAAGGATATTTAGAAATTAATAAACAAACCCATGTCTCCACCAGTAATATAATCATTTTCTCTTTATTTAAAATAAATATCTAGAGGGAACATAATTTTAAACAAAATTTAAAACTTACTCTAAAAGGTTGTCGTGGAATATTTTCGTATGGATTTAGAAATATTACATGAAATGCAATTGAAATATTTCTTTAATCTGTAGCATTAGGTAAATAATAATCTGTATCATATCAATTTGTGGGGAATACGCTACTGGATCGAAATAATGAAAACATATCTCGAACCGACCAAATGTTTGACAACCGTACAAAGGGAATAAAAGCATGACCCAGAAGAGACGAAAACAAGTTAATCAGTCTTGTGAGAGTTGGGCCTCGCAATCTACATAATACACGTTGAGTAATATCTGTTGCTGACGTAAATAAATTTGTTATTGTAAACGATATTTTTGTAGAAAGTCGTTGTAAAATTGTCATTTAACGCTGAGGTTTGCAACCCAAACCGTGCCCTCGATGTAGACATTCGATTAACTGGATGGCAACCCATAACACTTTGTTGTTTATCCATTTATAAACTCATCTAAATGCAAATTTGCTTTTTAATAATTATATATTTTTGTTGTAATAATAAACGCCAAATCTACATTTAGAGCAACGTACAAACGGGGACACGATAATCTCTGTGGATCTTGTTTATTACAGGAATTACACTTTGGCAAGGAATGTGAAGCTCGTTAGATCTTTAATCTAAGTTTCAGATGCACATTCTAGCACACAAAAGGTGAAACAGCATCAACAAATATAACTCAGGG
>JBAIZL010000004.1:168957231-168972231 GCA_036971475.1 Prosapia bicincta | reverse complement strand
TCGTGCTAAATTATTCTCATTTTTCCTGTCAAAGTAAAAGCGCCTTTATACAAGATTAAATCATAATACAATATAAAAGCAATTTAAACGTAGCCCACAACCCCTGGCAATCATAGTCGCCCCAATGCGTAACTGCCTGTTACTAGGCGGCAATTTACCCCCGATAATGAATTTCTTGATTTCCTCCTGACATGCATTAGGCTCGTGTAATGGGTTTTACCTCTTTAGTAGGGCGTAAAACTCCGGGCTCAATATTATTCGGAACAAGAACCTAGTTTTGCGGTACCCTGAATTGTTCAAGAAAAGAAGGGGCTTTACATGTAAGCGTATTAGTTTGTTTTCTGTGATACGTAAGTATTGGCCTAGATGCTAATATTTTGCCTAGCGTATTGTTTAGTCCCTCGCTTCTTAGAGGTCAGTCTTATTAGAATGAGTTTGGTTTCAAACATTGCAATGTAAATATTGTTTCATTTTTCGCATACTGTAGGCTTCTTTAAAGCTGTAGCCTAATAACTCGCAAACAAGTGATAAGTCAACATTTCTTTACATTTGTTTTTATAATTTACAGAAACTAATAACGTCAGAATTTGGCTAAAATATATCAGAGAAAGCAAACTATCATTGTAATAATGTTTCATCCTGAACTGTCTTCTTCTTAGCCCTATCCAAGCTATTATTTTCTTTCATGTTGTATCGCTTTGCTATTTGCTTTTTATATGTAATTTCACCTTCCTAATGCCTACAATTTTGTATTTTTCTTAGTGGTTTCATTACACTTATTCTTTACAAGTTCTTTAAATTAATTTTGTACTTGCTTTTAATGTCCATCTTTAGTTATATCTTTTGTCTCTATCTTCTTCTACTTTTTATATTCTTTATAATTCCTAATCTTTCGTCTTCATTTTTCATCATCGCCTGTATTGTTATAGCCTATCTCTGTAAAATATTCATATTAACCATAAAATAGTGCCGTTCGGTTAAAAACCTTCCACTTTCTTACTTATTAATTTCCAAAAATTCGTCTGTATTCGTCTGTTTCTGTAGCAAAAAATGATATTTACGTTACATAAAATTTATAATTACAATAATTAAGCAAAAATTGCCTTCTATTTCAATGAAAAATAATATTTATATTGAACAGTGAGTTGTTGTAGCTGTCCATTCAAAGATTTTACTAGAATCATTTGATATTTCAATTATTGTAATATCACCTTTTCTCTTTTTTCCTTGGTAAAATTGAAACTATACTTTCTGCTTTATAGCCATTCCACATATAACATTTTAAATATTATAACGGTGTCAGATTACTTTTTTATAATCCTAATATATTGTTTATTCTATATTTACATTTATTGATAAAGCTAACAATTATACCCCAGCGACAAATCTCTGGTTTTCCACTCTCGCCTATCACAAACTTCCATTTTATGTTCTTCCTTGAATTCATTTTCAAGCTAAGTTTTTTATATGCATATGTTATAATTCGTTTTGTATGATATGTGTAAGATTTAAGTGACCATTATTTCGTCTATTATTTATTTTAAAACATATATTATTTACTTTCGAGTATTAAGGGGATGATATATTTACAAGTATTTTTGTCAGTCTTGAAATCTAGAAGATTTAAGATTGAAATTAGAACACCCTATACAATTTAAATGAATTAAAATAGTAGTAGTAAAAATTAGATATATATTGTAATATTTAAGTTTATAAACAGTAATGAATAAAACAGATTTTTGCACGGATTTATTTAATATCTTAAAGCATGCTAAAGGTACAATGCTTTACATGCAATAAAAGCTATTAAACTCTGGCAATAAAAGCTATTCACTCTTTTCATTGGTTCTTTTCACTCGTGACCGTTTAGGTTAGGTTAGGTTAGATATTGTTAGTTTAGATTAGGTTAGCTTAGGTTTGGTTAGGACAGGTTAGAGTAGGTTATGTTAGGTTTGGTTAGGATAGTTTAGGTTAGATTAGATATTGTTAGATTAGGTTAGGTTAGGTTATGTTAGGTTTGGTTAGATTAGATGTTGTTAGTTTAGATTAGGTTAGCTTAGGTTTGGTTAAGGTTAGGTTAGATATTGTTAGATTATGTTATGTTAGGTTTGGTTAAGATAGTTAAGGTTAGCTTGGATATTGTTAGATTAGGTTAGGTTATGTTTGGTTAGGATAGGTTAGGTTATATTAGATATTATTAGATTAGGTTAGATTAGGTTATGTTAGGTTTGGTTAGGATAGTTAAGGTTAGATTGGATATTGTTAGATTAGGTTAGGTTAGGTTTTGTTAGGATAGGTTAGATTAATATCATAATAAAAACTAAAAAAAGTAATGGGCCTGAATACAAAATTGATTACACTGCCTACTTGATTTCTTCTTGCATTTCAATAGATTCACTTTTCATTTCAACTAGTTTGATTGTTTTAATTATTTTCTGAAGTGAAATTCAGTTAGTTGAATTTATGGAAGTCTTTTCGTCGCGAGTATATGTCGTATGACGTGCTCAGGTGATATTAGGACAGTAGCGTAGTAAAGCGACAAACCAAGATTACTTTATTATTAAATCGGTCACAATTGTCTCAAAAAATTAATTATTTGATGTGTTTACATTTAGTATTACTTGTAACACAAAGAAACTATTATGGAAAATACTCTAAATTGGAAATACTTTAAAATGTTTTTTTCTTTTGTTAAATATCTGGAATTGTTGAGACATTTATGTTAAGGAGCTAAAACGTTTGGAGCGATCGTTATGTTTGTTGTACTTTGAAGCATTCACTTAGCATTTTAAAGACGAAACCCAGGATACGAGGTCAGACATAAACGTCCCGGGCGAGGGAGAGAGACAACGGGTCGGACCTGAGAAAACTTCACTCAAGCATTACAAATCGATTTCTTTCTACATACAGTTAAGGTTTACAAATTTAAAAGGCTAAGTAGAATTGGTCATGTATGGACTAACTTGTCCTAACTTTTTGCAGTAAATTATCTGGCTAAACTCTTCTAGCATGTACTTGTTTCATATGGGATTATATCGATACCATTTGCTTTCTATCGATTATAGCATTTAACTGGTATAAATATACCAGCTTGGATTCGTTTTTAAAGAATCGATTTCACGATTTATAGTAATGAATGTTTTTTTTTAATTTTGTTTGAACTCTTTTAATTACAAGTTTTAAATTTAAATAATTCAATGTAAAGAGGAAATCAGATAATAAAAGCTTACATAATATTTTAACGACACAATGCAGAGACACAAATGAGCAGTTGTTGTGAAGAAGACGATACGTAAGTTGGTACAAAAGCTTGTCATGTAGAAATAACGCTGGGCACCAGACAAAGAGCATGTTAGAAGCAATTGAAATGAAAGTAATGTAAAAGATAGCACATAAAGAGGTAAGTAAGATATGCGAAGTAGATGGTATAAGCTACAACATTTAGAGATGTTAAAGCGTGGAGACAATATTACCGGCGATAGACCGACCGAGGAGGATATTGTCTGATGGAGTCGTTGTCCCGTGTGACTAGGAGCAAACCGCAGCAGAGTAATGGGAAGATGTATAAATACTCACATGAATAAACTATTGCCATTACAAAACGAATACAATTTCCTGGAAACATATCCTTAATTGTAACTTTGAATACATAAAACACGTGTATGCAGGCATGTTTAAACTAATATATAACGTTCTCTAAGGGATTAATAACTCAATATTGTAGTCAATTAATGATATAGCCTACATATGTAGTAAATAGGCCAAACTAACTCCATATCTGATTTACCTTCCAGTTTTGTCTCGTAAATTTACTTTGAGATTAATAGAAATTCAACTCAACTATTTTTGCCAGTTGGGGAGTTTTTAATTTAGGTTTGAAACACATTTTAGATACACAAACCTTTGAAACACCTCGATGTTTTTGTGTTAAATTTACACACAATATGCGTACTTATATAGTTCTGTGCTGCAATAATAAGCTATGCCTTCATGAAATACTAAAAACTGTGAAGCAACAAGGGCGTTAGAAAATAAAATATTTTGTGAAGTTTTTGCCTGAAACCTGTAGCCCTGTAACTCGCAATTTAAATACAACAAGGCGTGTGTACGTACGATAAAATAACAAGTCGAGAAAAGCACGCAACTTGTGCGTTGTAAATACACGTAACGTTATATTGCACCACTCTCTGAATATTTATAATGCTAATAATGGTGATATTTATGCGCATTTTTTTAACATAGCGCATAAATATTTAGATTTAAACGTAGCGCTAAGTTAAGGCCCTACTTACTTGTAATTTGTAAATATGGAGAATATAATATACCTTCAAGTAAGTCCAAGCACATGGTCACTCATTGAAGTCTTAAACATATATTTTGATGAAAAATATTTTCGAAACTTAAAAACGCATATATTATTCCATTCATGAAACTTTGTTTTGGTTGATTGATTTAGGAAATCAAAACGCACGTTCATACATCAACCTCTCCTTGACACTTTGCGGTAAGTGGGGTATTAACATGGTCATTGTAAATTTTATTTGCAGCAGATTTGTATGGTGGGGCAGGGGACAATCCCAATCTTGTAATGTAAAAGCCTCGTAGGATCAGCACAATAAGGAAGACCGAGATTTTCTGGCTTTCTATTTCTCGTCATTCTTACACTTCTCTCTGCTTACTCAACCGATATTACTCAACCTGTATTACTTCTTCGTTGGTAACAAGATCGATGGAAGATACTCACTACACGCATCTATAAACTCGTAATTGTCAAACAACTAAAACCTTAAACAATGTCACAAACACATTTTTTTTCAATTCTGGACAACTACAATAAAGTTGTAAATTGCGTATATTTATATCATGATTATAGCCTAATTTTTCAAATTTAGCAAAATTTTCCGTTACCTTGTGAATCATTAAGGGAAAATATTTGTGAAGAAGTATTTAGACGAGGTTTTTATTAGGGTAAGAAAATCTGTTCAAAAACATATTCTATTTTACACCTATTTGTTTTGCCTGTTTTGTGCTTGGGTCTAGAAATGACGTCATATTCACGAAAGTAATACCATGCGCGGAACAGTGATATTAATGCCATTGAGAAAAAAAAGATGCATAAATAAATTTCCTTGAGAATCAAAGCATGTTATTTAGTATAATAAAAACATTCTTGACAAATAAATATGAACAGCTAATTATTAACTTTCATTAATCTAGACATTCTAGGCCTTATACCGTGATGAGCGAGTTTCGTATCAAATTCACTGTTACACAGCTGCTCGTTATTGTTGGCTTTATTATATCTGATCAATTTTGTTATCGTAATTTGGTAAACCTGCGAGTAAATTGCTTTTCCCGCAAACATATTCAATTTTATGTTGCGCAATAAATACATGCTTGACGGCAATCTTTAAGAATTGAGTAGAAGTTGTATATTATAAAGGATATTCTATTGAAATATCACCTCTAAAAGCGATTGCCAGATATCAAGATCCAATTGACAAGGAATATCAAACTACTATTGCAACTAATGTGTGCCTTGTTATCTTTGGTCTGAATAAAATATTGTCTACTACTTGGTTATCCGTGGTCTTACAGAGCATATGTTTACTGTTTACAACATTCCTTTCGCCAATGCTCTTTGTGATAAACATCTTAAGATATCTCTTACCATCGTCATTGGTATTTCTTTGTTCCTTTACAATCTAGGTTGCCTCTCTTTATCTAGTACTTGTTTTCTACTCCCAAGCTGTCAGTTTCATATGTTTGTATAGAGATATTTTTCGTCTTTCTATTGTGTATGTTTTTAAATTCGCTTTTTTTATTTTGTACTTTACCTCTTAACATTAGTACATTGCTTCTCCAAAACATGTCCCATTTTATTTATTTTCCTTAATTCTATTTTTGTTATCTATCTCGCTAAAAGTACTTACTCTCAGTTCTACTTTCTCACTTTTAACTTTTTATGACTATTTCACCTGCTTATGTATCTCTTTAAGTCACCACTAAACTGTTCTCACGCAATTGTTTGCTTTTAAGAGACGTTTTCGTTTTCTATATCTGTGGTATTTCCAATGATTATCTATAACAGCTAGACGTACTTATTCTTCGGATTCATGGACTACATTCTTACCTCAGCCATTTCATCATGTAAATAATATGTTCTTAGTTTCTGGTAAAATGATATGATCAACTGTAAATAAAGTTTATGTATATAGTTATCTTCAATTTTCCCCTCATTATTATTACATTTTTTGAAGGCGACGTTTCTTGAAGGACTGTATATATTTCTTACAACACAATACTGCTGTTATTCAATGCATTTATTGTTTACACATTATTGTTGGTTATCCCAGTATTTATGCTTTACCGATATTGTTGCAATGCCAGGTCTTAGGGTAATACCTAATACTCATATATTTGCTTTGTATTGCTGTTTTACCCAATACTGCTATTATTCCCAGTATTTATTGTTTACCAATATTTTTGTTATTCCTAGTCTTAGGGTTATACCAAATACTCATGTTATGCATAGTATTGCTATTTTACCCAATACTGCTGTTACGCCAGCACATATGGTTTACCTAATATTGTTGTCATACCCAGTATTCATTGTTTACCTATATTGTTGTTGTGTCTAGCCTTAGGGTTATACCCAATACTCATGTACCCAGATTGTATTGTTGTTAAGCCCAGTATTTATATTTTACCAATATTGTTGCTAAGTTCAGTATTATGGTTATGCCACACACTAATGTTACCTACAGTTTTACTATTATACCCAGCGCTGCTGTTATGCCCACTATTTATTGTTTACCCAATATTTTAGGTAATCCCACTACTTATTCTTTACCAGTATTGTTGTTATGCGTAAGTCTTAGGGTTATACCCAGTATCCATATTATGCACAGTATTATAAACAGTAATAGTACTACTGTTATACCTAGTACTAGTTATACTAGTACTATACCTAGTGTTATGCCCACTATTTATTGTTTACCCAATATTTTAGGTAATCCCACTACTTATTCTTTACCAGTATTGTTGTTATGCGTAAGTCTTAGTGTTATACCCAGTATCCATATTATGCACAGTATTACTATGCACAGTATTATACACAGTAATAGTACTACTGGTATACCTAGTACTAGTTATACTAGTACTATACCTAGTGTTATGCCCACTATTTATTGTTTACCCAATATTTTAGGTAATCCCACTACTTATTCTTTACCAGTATCGTTGTTATGCGTATGTCTTAGGGTTATACCCAGTATCCATATTATGCACAGTATTATAAACAGTAATAGTACTACTGTTATACCTAGTACTAGTTATACTAGTACTATACCTAGTGTTATGCCCACTATTTATTGTTTACCCAATATTGTAGGTCATCCCACTACTTATTCTTTACCAGTATTGTTGTTATGCGTAAGTCTTAGGGTTATACCCAGTATCCATATTATGCACAGTATTATAAACAGTAATAGTACTACTGTTATACCTAGTACTAGTTATACTAGTACTATACCTAGTGTTATGCCCACTATTTATTGTTTACCCAATATTGTAGGTCATCCCACTACTTATTCTTTACCAGTATTGTTGTTATGCGTAAGTCTTAGGGTTATACCCAGTATCCATATTATGCACAGTATTACTATGCACAGTATTACACACAGTAATAGTACTACTGGTATACCTAGTACTAGTTATACTAGTACTATACCTAGTGTTATGCCCACTATTTATTGTTTACCCAATATTTTAGGTAATCCCACTACTTATTCTTTACCAGTATTGTTGTTATGCGTATGTCTTAGGGTTATACCCAGTATCCATATTATGCTCAGTATTATAAACAGTAATAGTACTACTGTTATACCTAGTACTAGTTATACTAGTACTATACCTAGTGTTATGCCCACTATTTATTGTTTACCCAATATTTTAGGTAATCCCACTACTTATTCTTTACCAGTATTGTTGTTATGCGTAAGTCTTAGGGTTATACCCAGTATCCATATTATGCACAGTATTAGACACAGTAATAGTACTACTGTTATACCTAGTACTAGGTATACTAGTACTATACCTAGTGTTATGCCCACTATTTATTGTTTACCCAATATTTTAGGTAATCCCACTACTTATTCTTTACCAGTATTGTTGTTATGCGTAAGTCTTAGGGTTATACCCAGTATCCATATTATGCACAGTATTATACACAGTAATAGTACTACTGTTATACCTAGTACTAGTTATACTAGTACTATACCTAGTGTTATGCCCCCTATTTATTGTTTACCCAATATTTTAGGTAATTCTACTACTTATTCTTTACCAGTATTGTTGTTATGCGTAAGTCTTAGTGTTATACCCAGTATCCATATTATGCACAGTATTACAATGCACAGTATTATACACAGTAATAGTACTACTGGTATACCTAGTACTAGTTATACTAGTACTATACCTAGTGTTATGCCCACTATTTATTGTTTACCCAATATTTTAGGTAATCCCACTACTTATTCTTTACCAGTATTGTTGTTATGCGTAAGTCTTAGGGTTATACCCAGTATCCATATTATGCACAGTATTATACACAGTAATAGTACTACTGTTATACCTAGTACTAGCTATACTAGTACTATACCTAGTGTTATGCCCACTATTTATTGTTTACCCAATATTGTAGGTAATCCCACTACTTATTCTTTACCAGTATTGTTGTTATGCGCAAGTCTTAGTGTTATACCCAGTATCCATATTATGCACAGTATTACTATGCACAGTATTATACACAGTAATAGTACTACTGTTATACATAGTACTAGGTATACTAGTACTATACCTAGTTTTATGTCCACTATTTATTGTTTACTAATATTGTTGTTATACCTCCTATTAGGGTTATACCCAAGACTCATGTTGTGCACAGTATTGTTATACCTAGTGCTGCTGTTATTCCCAGTACTGCTTGTAATTCCATTTTTACTTATCACAATAAGAAGAGGAATTTACCAACATTCCTCCAAGATTCAGGTTTTTCAATGCTATTTATGTGGAGAGTATACTGCATCCACTTATTTGCTTGTGTATCATGTACCTGCGTTGCAAACATTTTGGTTTTCTTTACATCCATATCAGAATGGACCTCTCAACATAACAGGAAATCAATCATTCGCGGACAATTTTAGTGTGGGAAAGAATATAAAACTGTTACCATATGACACCCTTTGTCTCACGCACACTGCCCTTCGTGACGTATAGATCAGCTTTAATCGTAGGTGCGTTTAAAGCATTGTTCTCACGGACGTAATGTCCAGAGCAGTGCGATCGTGAAGCATGCTGGGAGAAACGTAGAGAGGGTGGAGGCTTTGAAATATAAAAGCAATTTTAAACCCAGTTTGCAACCCCACGCAATCACTAATCGTTATCCTCATGGCTGTAGACTACAACCATGCAATCAATTTCTTCATTGTTGCCTGTGGCGGGAAGGGAATTGTTATAATGAATTATTAGTATTACTTTTGGATCAAGTTTAAAACCGCCAGTATACCGATACAGAAAATAATCTTTCTTACAAATGTAGATGTGTTGCAAGTTTCTTAAGAAATTAAATTCAACGACACGTTTATATATATAAAGATATGTATTGTATTTCTCTCTCTCTCTCTCTCTAAATATATATGTTGTAATCCTTGAATGAAATTAAACCTCATGTTATATATATATATATATATATATATATATATATATATATATATATATATATATATATATATATATATGTGTGTGTGTGTGTGTGTGTGTGTGTTGTAACATTTATAGAATGGGATATATAATGTTCTTTAAGAATTGGAAGAATATATTAGAAATAACTCACACAAAATTTAAAAAGAAATTCATTAAAAGATTGGTTAGGTTAAAAGTGAAACTAAATTTAGGTAAAAGCCTAGAATTGTAAACAAGGTATTTGAACTGTAAATGCATAAGGAAATTTGTTGTATCAAATAAAATTAAAAACAAGATAATCTAATAATAGTTGTGTGTAAACAAAATTGTAAATATTAGTAACATAGGGCATAAGTAATTACTTGAAGGAGAAAGTGAAATACGATTGTAAACAATGAGATTAGAAAGGTTATGTTTCTATGAATTCGGCTCAAAACACACACAATTGGAATTATTACAAAAGTAAAACACAAAGACACTTCACACACTAATAATAATAATTAAATAAACACTGGAAAGTTTGTTGAGGATAGGAAATTGAAACAGTATGTTAACCAAATTAAAACGGTGAAAATAGTTCGTTGACATTAACAGATGTAGAAAGCAAGAAGTAGGTCGGTTGCAGTCGACTCTAGTGGGAAGGAGCGGAACTTCGTTAAATTAGAGCATATGATTTCTTTTTGAAGAAGGAAGCCGCCATATTAAAAAAACAAACAATTGTTTAAAATCTAAGGACGCGTAGTTAGAGTCAGTCTGGCGTGGGGACGCCGAGGAAGCAGACCTTTCTTAGAAGTCAAAATTTTACATTGGAAGGAATTCGTCAAAATTATACCGTTTTGTGAAGAAACTTGGCAAATTTAAATAAGGATAAGAAAATGTAAAGATAAAGTACAGTGATAATATATTTTGAAGGAACTAAAACGAATTTAAGTGTGTAAAAAGTGAAATTTGAAGAGAACTGAATCTTACGTAAGCGACCTGCAGAATTTCGGTATTTGATAAGTTAAGTATATATAGCGCTATAAAAAATAAACTTTAGTGGACTCTTAGGATAATAGGGAAGTTTAATTTTGTACATTAGAATATCTTGTGATTAATAGTAATAAGATCATAATCCAGTTCAAATAGTTTCGCCTTTTTGCTCATTCCAAATTAAAGTTTTTCCATCAAGAAAATATTTATTAAAACAAATTTCAAAATTTAATATTGTTTTTTCAAAATTTATTTAATTAACAAAAGAAGTAAAAATATAGCCCATGCTATAAACCCCGAGATAGTAAGAGATCGTAAAAATAGCCTAGGGTATATAAAAATTCGTAACTAAAAATCAAAGAAAGTGAGTTTAGTATATTGTGTTAAAATTTGTTAAGTTTACTTTTGTTCTGTTTTATGTTTAAATGTTGAAATAAGAAATGTTATAATAAAGAATTATGAATTATTCCTGAGTAGTTTTTTGTTTTGTTTTAAATAGAAATTTGATATTATCAATAAAATAAATATTTAATAAAAAAAAAATAATAATTGTAAAGCGTTTTATAAATACTTTACATTGTGTGTGTGTGTGTGTGTGTGTGTATGTGTATGCGTGTCTGTCTGTTGTAATTCTTGGACGATTTTTTTTTGTTTTATATATATATATATATATATATATATATATATATATATATATATATATATATATATATTCCTACATATGTTGTAGTCAGCACAAAAAGTCTAAACGCACAAGAAAATTTTATTACTGAAGTGTGTTTAAATTCTGTAAATGGGAAATTGTTGCTCTCAATAAGAAAAAGTTAGTCGGGAAAAGCATATAACGTATAACGTAAGGAAAAACCGCTTCGCCATGAGCACTAAGTGATGGCTGTCGGTGGAACCTAACTTTTTTAGAGGTCAGTGAATGGGCTAATGGGTACTTTATGTTTCGCCGGTATATTATACCCATCTTCCAATGTCTACTAATGCAACCCACAGAAAGATAAATGTCACCCCAACTTTACTCTAGTGGTCATTATTTGCGCAACCCAACATTGCTACAAAGTAACATCTACTAATTACAAAACATTAGGTAAACATTTGTAAACGTAATTACAAAAATGTAGCACCCAAATCTCTGATTCAATGCTGACATATAAATAGTAATTACATGCATTAAAAATAATCAGCTAACTGTATCAATAGCAACAAGAAAAAATATCAGTTAAGTATTTCCAAATTGCTATAGGTATATATAAACGGGTTTTACATATTCGATTTAACTGCTCTAGAATCTATTAAACTATTGAAATTATTTTATAAATTTTAGTTCATTTTAAAAACTTAATTAAGAAAAACATCTGTTATATAATTATTTATAAGGATAAAACGTTTCGAACAGTATCTTTTAAATTATAATTGTTTGAAAAAAATTGTCACGTTTCTAATTAAAGATTGAAATTCCTATACCTCGTTCCTTTCATACAAGTGTTATTGATCTCATTAAGGTACGTAAATAGATAGTAAATAATTTTTTGAAATCTGCTTATGTCATTTTACATAAATATTTGGAGTGTTGAGTTCCCTCTAAAAAGTCCTAACTTTGGAATCTATTATAGGTTGTTTGTAAGATATAGCCTACAAATTATACAATTACAATATGTCAACTTATTAAGGAATTATAATAACACTTTCTATAAGTTATTTCTAATTCCTACGAAGTTTGAATTTGAGAATGAGGGTTTGTGACGTAGAAACACATTTATTGCTTGTCAAGGCAAGAAACAGGAGTTCGGGTGTTAGTTTTAACTCCTTCGAGAGTCCTGCTTAAGGAGACCCGAAGGACACTGTGAATAAAACACCTGGGTTTCGGTTGCGCTTACACTGTGAGCGTAGGATTTTACGAAAAGCAGCTTATTTGCGTCCAATTCTTTACAGTACCTTGTATTATTAGTAAAACCATCTTAGGCGATCATAAAAGTAATGTGGTGATGCTACTACATTACCTACTTCAGTGGTCACAGTCACTGATGGTGAAAGATTTGCTGTTGAAATGTGCATAACATAAAAGTATTTTAAAAAACACGATTGTGGGGCTTGAGGTAATTTGCATGTTTGCTCTTATGTAGGGTAGCCCAAAAGGGAATTACAGAAGAGGAAGTAGGTAAAATTATTACATATATTCATACATGTGTGTGTGTATGTGTGTGTGTGAGAGAGAGAGAGAGAGTGTGTGTGTGTGTGTGTGTGTCTGAGAGAGAGAGAGAGCGTGTGTGTGTGAGTGAGAGAGAGAGTGTGTGAGAGAGAGAGTGTGTGTTAGAGAGAGAGAGTGTGTGTGTGTGTTTGGGTACGTATATGTGTTTCTGTGTGTTTATGATTTTTAATGTGAATATTTATTTATTAACGAAATACACATTTCATGCAACAAAATATTTATAAAAATAGCTATTTACTGATAAATGAGGCTTTTGATAATGACAGTATATTGCATAATGTTAGCTTTCTAACCTCTATTTTTTCATCACTTTTACAATAGTTTATGACTATCCGAACTTTAAATTTTGTAAAATTATACAAACTCACTGAGATAGAACGTTTTCAATCGCTCCGTGGTGATCTTCATATTCGTTCCTTGTATTTTCTATTTTTTAGATATTATTGTGTAGGAAATATGTATTGAAATATAGTTTGTCTTTTCAGTTGCGAGTAATTTAAACGATACGTCAGAAAAAGTTTAAGATTTTCTTACTTTGTATTCCTCACTTGGATAAATTTAAAATTCGTGGAAAATAAACATTTGCGATATTTTGTAGTTAATAAAAACACAATGGATTTACAGAAATTACGCAAGATTGTAATACAAAAGATATCTGCAGAGAATATTTAAAACCTGCGACCTGAGAGTTAAAAAGCAAAATGTAAAATGAAAATTCCAAAATGTATAGTTAGTAAAACTAGAACAGATAAACTATTTAGTAGTTCAAATACAAGTACACGGGGGATTCTCTAGCGCACGGGGAATTTATAAAACTGGAGGGAGCACGGAGTGGATAGAACGCAAATACTTGCTTCAAATTGTCTGAGGCGTCGCGACGTCACGGATAAAAGTAATAAACTGAGGTGAGGATATAAGAAGGACGTGACTCGAAGAAGGCAAAAACTGTTGTAGAAAATTACTCTTTCAAAGCCCTGGAGTCGTTCAGAAAGTGTTCATGGGAACTTTAATACGCGCAAAAGCAGACGTTTTATTTGCATACATTTTTAAATCTATTTGTCGATTCAACAGGTTTAGGGTTTAGCAAAATTAAAAGACGATATTCGATCCGTGTTAAAAATAATTTCAATATCTTAAAATATTTTAAAACATTTACAGTGAATAGGACTAAGTAGAGGATATTTGAATAGGTGATTTTACTTTTAATTATATAATGTATTATGTAACTTATAATTTCTGAGCTTCCCTATTAGACTATAGTACCGCAATACTTCTAAATAGAAGTGTGTAGAAAATGTATGTGTTACTTTTATTTTGTGTGCTACTTTAAACGTATTTTAATAAAATGTTTTTTAAATATATTATTACATTAAAGAAATATTACAAATAATTTTCAATATATGAATTTTTTATTTAAATTGAATTTTTTAGTTTGAAGAAAAACTATTTTTGATTATTTAAAACACAGTGCAATTATTTATATTGAAAAACTTTAGCATTATTGTGTGTATTGATTTATTGTATGTGAATTCCTACATATATTCAGAAATTGTAATTATATTTTAGTACATTTTGTTTATGTTCTGTAAATGTAGTTATTGTTCACTTTACGGTATTCAACCCTTATTACTTATTAATCTATATTATCCTAAATATAAGTTATTTATAATTTTGTTTATATTATAAATAGCTTGGGTTTACTTATCTCACGTATTATGTACGAAATAGTTTTCCATTATAGTTTCACAAAATATTACAAAAACAAACAAAAATCATGATAGATGCATGGTTTAAACCCTGAATGTCATAGAGGGGAATTGACCATTCTTAAATTGTATTGCGATAAAAGCGTGTCGGCTCTTCCAGTATCCGTTAACTTAGCCCTTGAATCTTCACTGCAACTAGTTTCTTGTGTAGATACTGTTCTGTTGTATACTGCAGAATAAATTTGGGTAAAGGTAAATAATCTAAACGTTAAAATAATAATAACTCTATAATTTTAACGGCTATTCATAAAAATACGCTAATACAAAAAAATATATATATATATACTTTTAATGAATAAG
>JBAIZL010000004.1:168914731-168952231 GCA_036971475.1 Prosapia bicincta | reverse complement strand
TTACTTCTCCATTTCCATTCTACCATATGCAGTCCCTGACGTGATGGATGAGGGTATTTTATTACTGTGCAAAATATAAAGCCATAACTTCCAACGAGTAGAAGTAGATGGCGGTACAGTAGTCACTAAACCTCTACTGATATGAATGGGTATACTTCTCCATTTCTATTCTACCATATGCAGTCCGTGACGTGATGGATGAGGGTATTTTATTACTGTGCAAAATATATATACTTCTCCATTTCTATTCTACCATATGCAGTCCGTGACGTGATGGATGAGGGTATTTTATTACTGTGCAAAATATATAGCCATAACCTCCAACAAAGTAGAAGTAGATGGTGGTACAGTAGTCACTAAACCTCTACTGATGTGAACGGGTTTACTTCTCAATTTCCATTCTACCAGCTTTCCTCGTCGTTTTCGTTGTGGTAGCTTTTAAGTCCAAACTATGGTACTTTAACATATACAGTTAATAATTCCATGGAGCTACTGTCTCTTTACATTAACGCATTTGTTAAGGAATAGAATTCAATCACGCAAAGTCAACTGTTATAGTTGCACAAGGGCTTGCATGCTTGCCCCACTCGGCCGAGATTTATTATCAAGGGTGGGAAGTTTCCTGATAACGCCTATCAATATGACTGGGCAAATACCCCAAACGGGAAAACGCCCTTTCTTAGATATTTAATATTCTTTTATAGCCTATTTAAGGGGTTATGTTCACTTAAAATTCTTTCTTGACAGATTTATGTATCAGATTATGAAAAATCGTTTAGCGAGCTTTCGTTTAGGTTTCGTTTAGGTTTAGGTTAGTGTAGTTAATAGTTCTCTCAAGTATTACATTCAAATAAAAACATTACTTTTAAAAGTTGTTTTAATTTAAATGTTTTTTTTATTGTTTTTTGAGCTTTAAAGTAAATTAGAGTAGTTTAAAACTATTATTTACCTCTAATATATGATTTCTCAGATAATTAAAATTACAATTTACTCCCATTGCTGGCATTAACTTAATACTTAGGTTTGGCAATTAACTGTAACTTGAAATTTTAAGGTACAACCTAGTAGAAAGCTAGATTATTGCAAGTAAAACAATTGACCACAATTTGAAGCATTTTATTTCAATAAAGAAGCATGTTTTAAAACGATTATTGTTTCTAGAATGGATAGTTCAACCTTTATTTTTAAAATGTAACTTTAAATATACTTGATGATGTATTTTGGGTGGAAACATTTTGGGTGATTATAAGGGTGGAAACATTGACCATGGTTATTAATAAAGCGATTGCAAATACTTTATTTGCAATACATTTGCGTTTGCATTTGTTTATGTGTAATACATTACCTACATTTCACGTAGTTATTTCTGTATAATTTTTCCATCGAAAACCGAACTTTGAGTTTACATTACCATATAGTAAGACACAATTTTGTGGGAAAAGCTTTCTAAGTATAGAGGTTTTCGTTAAGTTTAAGCAGTATACAATTTTAATTAAATTCAGTTTTAAACGAATAATGTATAAATAAATGTCTCGCGCGCGAACTAGCGTTTTCGGTGATTACAAATACCTCCTTCCTTACACGATTCCCATTATTAAACACCTACTTTTTTAATTAAAAAAAAACACTTCCTTGATTGTATTAAATGAAAGAAATACCTCTAATCAAGGGAGCACGGGTTTATTGCGTAAAACCTTTCTAAATGATCTTTTTCACTTAAACTTAAGTACAGAAATACTCTATTGCACGTGGAAATCCTTCAAGTTTGCGTCATGCTTACGCCTACCTCAAACACTTGTATATATGCCATGCGTACAACTACTTTAGCTTACATTAAGTGATAACATATGATTTCATACAACAGCTGATTTTATGTTTTAGATAATGTTGCAAAATGCAGCTGTTTAAAAGTGTTTTTTATGTTAATATTCACTTAAAATCTTAATATTTAATATTTTTGATCAGTTAATAGTTATAATAATAAAATAGCCCTAACACAAATAGTTCATTGTGATGATATTGAGGTAATACAATTATAAAAATAATTTAGCTTTGATCATACATCCCCCGAATCCAGTTGTAAATCTCGGATTAATTTATCAGGGAGCAATAGCATAGGGCTTTGAACGCGCTCTGGAAGCAATATATGGCTTTAGTGCATGATCGATAGAACGCCGCAGGTATCCACTGGCATCTCTGACAGCCATAGCCTTACTTGGAGAAGAAACATCTACTAGTACAACAAAGACCTGTAGTATTATACATTTCCAGGAATAATACTCTGATTTTGATGATTCCGCTTTTTAAAGATGAGCTAGATTTAAAAACAAGCTAGAACATTGATGAAGATAAGACCGCAATATAGTAACCGTTGAATAGTTTTTTCTGACATATACATATATATATATATATATATATACGAAAGGTAAATAGAAGCAAGTCTAAATAGATTTGAGGGAGGATAAGTCCTAGACGTCAACAAGTGAAATGGAAACATCAATTCCTTGGTAATATAATATATATATATATATATATATATATATATATATATATATATATATAAAGAACATAAGTCAAAATACAAATACAATAATTATAATTGAATTTACAATTCAAAGCTTTTCGTTGGTTAAACAATATTAAACAATTCAATTTAAACAGGAAATTGTTTAATATTCCTGATGATGTTGGTACTGTTAGCCAACGAAAAGCTTTGAATTGTAAATTCAATTATAATTCTTGTATTTGTATTTTGACTTATGTTCTTTATTAACACACAAGAATACATATTGTTATATTTATATATATAAAGCTTTAAATAATAGGATGAGTAGTAGTTTAGCCTATACGTAAACTTGGAACCGGTAACGGAAGGTAAATAGAAGCAAGTCTAAATACATTAGTGAGAGGATTAGTCCTAGACATCAACCAGTGAAATGGAAACATCACTTCCGGGGTAATAAATTTAAATAAATAAATATATATATATATATATATATATATATATATATATATATATATATATATTTATATATGTATATATGGATATATATATATATATATATATATATATATATATATATATATATATATATATATATATATTCATGTCTGGATATAAGTTTGTTGTGCATCTATATTTAAAAATTTACTGCTTCTAAATGTTCGACTGAGTAATTTAAATGAGTAGGCTAATTGATTATGAAAGCGGTGGATTTTTGTTACAACCTAACTTAGGTATAACTTAGATATAATATATTATTACTTAAATGGTAGGGCTATAAGTTTATCTTGATATATAACATAATTACCGTAATTATTCACTATTAGGAATCCATTGTATATGCGACATATAGTAAACATGGCAGGCCATGGATATATGCACGACAGATTGGATCCGGTAGAACAAACGTGTAAGATGCGTGCCTTAGGAAATATCCATTTACAATGTACCAATAAAACTATAAAACAAAGGTAATAATCAAAATAGTTAACACAAAATCTCACCAAAAATTAGTTTTAAATAAACAAACACACTAGTTCATATGAGACTAGTTTCTGCGTCGATGTCGCCTTCCTCAGTGCTTGACTGCTACTCTGAGTAGTTTGAATGACTACCACTAATTTTTTGTGAGAATTTGAGTTAATTATTTTGATTTTTACCTTTGTGAATAGTTTTTACTAGCTAAGCTTTAATTAAGTAGAAACTATAAAACTTTATTAGTTATATTGAATTATTTCTATTAAGATGTATTACAATATAATTAAATATATTTATTAAATAATAGAAAATAGTAAATATAACGTTTAAAAGTAATAATGCACGGTAAGTAATATTATATACCGTAACCATAACAAAAAATCAGCTGTTGTATGAATTCATGTTATGACCTAATATGCTATGACGTAGTTTGAGCTAAAATAGCACACATGTTGGAACGTGACGATTTTAGCTTGACATTAAGTGATTCTTTCTATTTAGGTGTACCTAAAGATGTATTTAACTCAATCATTTATAAACTACCCCACTTTAGTTTTAAAATATTTCCATTTACGTAAGATATTCTCATTTCACCCATTTACTTGTCAGTATAGCATTCAACAGATAGCACTGAGTTATTTCTTAGAGATATTTTTCTTCACGGGAAGTAATCAGCTGGTTCGCTACATTTTCCCTTACACACGGTACCTATTCACATTTTCTCTATTCATCGGCGCAATAACATCAAAGCTTTATGACGCAATCGTCTTGTTTGTAAACTATAGCCATAAAGTTTTACGTACGTTACACAATGCACAATAAATGCACCTAGTTTGTGATGCAGTGGTCCTATGATGTAACTCATTACAAGATCGAAATTTCAATAGTATAATATTTGCAATTTGTACTTAAATTAGATTCTAAATTTGAATTCTTCAAGTGTTTGAATTTCATAAATACACTCGTAACTCGTCCCTTATTCCTTCAGTTCTTGAATAGTCTCCAACAAATTACGTAATAAAAATAAAGAATATATGTGCTTTAAAAAAAACGTTGGTGTAGTTTACCTTTTAAATAGAAGATATTTAAATGAAAACATGCTTCAATATCCTTAAGGATGCTCTTGGGAAAAGTTAAGATTCATCATTTCCCAGCAGTGAATGCAGTTTCAAATGTAAACTGCGTTTGAGTCATCTTCTCTGTCTACTTGTTCTCGTCTTTTTCTTTTTCATCTATTCTGATTTTTCCGTTTTCCTCACATTCTTCTTTTTTGATCTGTTCGACTTCTTCGTCATCATTGACTTCTTTATTTTCGGTTTTACTATTTTGTTGTCTTTTTCTTCTGTAAATTTATTTTCTTCGTCTTCTCACTTTTCTTCGTTTTTTCACTTTTCTTGTCTTCGTCCAAGTCTTCTTCTTCTTCTTCTTCTTTTTCTTCATCACAATCATCGCACAAGTGTAATGAGAACTGACTTACTTACAAAAAAACGGAAATATCTCTAGGTACTTGAGCGCCATACACACACCCACAAGTGCACACAAATACGCTCATTAGTTAGGGTCATTATGACAGTAGGACAGTCACATGAATATTAGAAGGAATGACGCCAATAGCAGTTCTTTCTTACGTCTATAGTTAGAACGCCATCTTGACGTCATGCTATATCTGCTCATACAGATAAAGGATATTTAGAAACCCTTAAATTGTGCATCGGCTGTTGAAGCCAAATACCATATTACGAAGAGGTGAGTAATTTTAGTTGCAAACAAAATATTATTTGGCTTATATAAATAAATAAATATATATATATATATATATATATATATTGCAATATATATTCTTGTGAATTAATAAAGAACTAGTCAAAATACAAATACACGAATTATAATTGAATTTACAATTCAATTCTTTATATATATGTATATTAAAAATTAATTTCAACAAAGAAGAGAATTGTTGCATATAATTGCATTTTCTCGTTATTACTTTCCCTGACTTAAAAATAAATTTATTGGTTTACCTACTGAAGTTGACTAAATTTTACATAAATGTGGGGGTTTTAAAAAAAATATTTGGTAGAATATAAATACTTAAAACATAGCTGAAATAAATGTCCCTTGAAAACAAATGTATTCCCGTTTATATCAAACTGTTTGTTATTATATTCTAAAAATATAAATATATGTATACTTTCACCGTTGCATAGTGTTTGGCTTGGCTTCCAGTCTAAACTCTCGTGGGCTTTCCTCACTATCAGAACACCCTTGTGTGCACTTAGTTTAGCATCTTACACCACTTGGCGGCCAACTCCACGCCGAAGCTCCACAGAGCAGATAAATTTTGTTTCGTCTTCTTTACACAACTCTAAGCTATTTGATTACTTTTGTATCGAAATTGCATCCAATATATAAAAATCACATTTTGGTTTTTTGAAACATTAAGTCTAAGGAGATTTGAACAAAAAAAAATAATAAATAGAATAAAATAATTGCTTTATGTTGCAACAATACTTCCATATAGTCCTATATGGAGTTGAATTTATAGTTTTTCGTTAAGCTCATTGCGACGTTCAATACACTTTGCAGTGTTTATATATTAGGGTTTTTCGAATAAAATAATGTGCTTGCATTAGAGTTATTAAAACTAATGTTGCTCGGCGGCTGTGACATCTATTCAGGTTGCCAGCTCATTCCAGCACAAAGGGAAGATGAGTGTTTAATCATTTACTACCCACTCGGCCCTCAGCTCTGCACCAACCGCATTCAGTATAAGAAATATACAAGAAGAAAGTTTCAGTTGTAAAATAATTAGAATTTATTTAATAAAAATTGATATTTTTTCTTGGTATGATATCTATTTTATAAGTATACTTTACCTTTAAAATTTCGATTATTAAAAAACCAAACTTCTTTAAAACTTATAGTACTTTCTTCGGGAGTCTAGCATAACACGCATGTTCGCACTCGCGCATACGTACACAGGAAAATATGTATATTTGTGTTTGTGCTACCAGTTAAAGTTACGTGTTACTTATAAATTCTGTTTTTGTTTGAGTTATGAGTTTGTGTGTAAATTTAGTTTCTTGAAAAGAATGCTCAAGATGTCGAAACGTTGAGTAAGATTATAAAACCTTAGGACGGTAAATGTCGTCTATAATTAATCGTAAGAAAACTTATTTCCTTATTAATATTTTCTTACCTGAGGTATCTGTCAAAGAATATTGAAATAAAATGGGTTGGTATCCCGGGGCATGAAAATAGCTTGAAAGTTATTTGCTATTTTTTCTCCCTTACAAGAATTTCTAAGCCTCCTAGTATTCTTCAAATTCTGCTTTAGTTTTTTCCATTCTTTATAACTTAGAGCTCAATGAGGTCATGGGGTCAGACGGGTGAGGTTAACGCTGCGGTCGTGGCTGTAGTCTTCAATTAGCTATTCCATTTCGTTTCTAGAGGGTAACGGCCGCGTATGTGAGGGCATTGCACTGACAATGATTGTACACACACTGAAACTCCAACTACGTGGTGTACCCTGAGTGATGTAGAACACACTCCTATTACTAAACTACAGAGAAAATAATCTCTTTATAGACAGTCTGAGAGCAACACGCCAGTACATTCGCTGTCAGAGTAAAGTTCACACTAAATAACTTTGTCGATACCGTCTGTTAAAATCACTTATGTCAGGCTTCTAGGTGCATTTTCCTCTACCGCAATCAGCTGTTACACTCATTTTATTATTGGATTTTATTATTTGTTTAATAAAATATATTATTTATTTAATTATAATATTCATTATAGTTATTCATAATAAATAACTAATATATTTTACTAAATTAATTAGTAAGTGTAAGACATGCTTGTGTCTTATTGCGTCATACATATACGGAGATTGCAACTATACGGAGACTGTTCAGAACGGAAGGAGCGTATTTCAAGGTATTTCTGCAACAATCCACGACTCGGCGAGGACCATCGGTGCACAGATTGGTGGCATGGCAGGAGGCGATTTGCCAGTGCGTGGTCACGCCACTCCTGGCTTTGCACGCAATAGCTACACAAATACTTGTATAGTGTTTGTGGCAAAATGTAAATTTGCCCTTACTCAAATAAATATCACATCGTAATTTAGCCCCCTATTTATTCTTGTACGTTGTTGTACCTGAAATGGAACAAGAAAATGTGATAAAATAAGACATTCTTATCTCCCTCTGAACAATATTATTTTAAAGCATTGACTAAATTTTAAAAAAAAATTCCACTTTTCAGTTTTTGCTTTTTGTGTGCACTACTTATGTGTTAATGATATAACACTGACTTCTTTTTCAATGTTACAATCCTGCATATCTATTTGTTTAAGAATTCTGCAGCTGATCTATTGGAGACTATTCACGAACTTTAAGAAATAAGGGATGATTTTCGAGTGTATCTATGAATTCAAATTTAGAATCTAATTTAAGTACAATTTGTCAAATATAAAATTATTGACATTTCGATCTTGTATGGAGTTACATCATAGGACCACTGCAACACAAACTAGGTGCATTTATTGTGCATTGTGTAACGTACGTAAAACTTTATGGTTAAAGTTTACAAACAAGACACTTGCGTCATAAAGCTTGGACAATATTGCGCCAATGAATAGAATAAAAGTAGATAGGTACTGTGTGTAAGGGAAAATGTAGCAAGCCACCTGATTACCCCCGGTGAAAATAAAGATCTCTAAGAAATAACTCAGTGCTATCTGTTGAGGGCTATAATGACAAGTAACAAAGTGAAACAAGAATATCTTACGTAAATGGAAATATTTTAAAACTAAAGTGGGGCAGTTTATAAATTATTAAGGTGAATACGTCTTTAGGTCGCCTAAAAAGAAAGAATCATTTAGTTATCGTCACGCTAAAATCGTCACGTTCCAACACGTGTGCTGTATACAGCTATTTCAGCTTAAACTACGCCATAGCATATTAGGTCATGACATATGAGTTCATACAACAACTGATTTTTTGTTATGGTTACGGTTAAAAATATTACTTACCGTGCATTATTAGGTTTGATTGTTTTATTTACTATTTTGTATTAATTAATACATATAACTATTTATATTGAAATAAATCTTAATATAAATAATTCACTATAACGGAAAAAGTGTTATAGTTTACAGTTAGGTAATTAAAGCTTGCCTTTAGAACCCTATTAGAGCTTACCCTATTAGAGCTTACCCTATTAGAGCTTGCCCTATTAGAGCTTACCCTATTAGAGCTTGCCCTATTAGAGCTTACCCTATTAGAGCTTACCCTTTTAGAGCTTGCCCTATTAGAGCTTACCCTATTAGAGCTTACCCTATTAGAGCTTACCCTATTAGAGCCTGCCCTATTAGAACTTGCCTTATTAGAGCTTACCCTATTAGAGCTTATCCTATTAGAGCTTGCCCTATTACATCTCACCCTATTAGACCTTAGGTAGTGAGAACTATTCACAAAGGTAAAAGTCTTAATCGTTAACTCAAAATCTCAAGAAAAATTAGTTTAATAAACAAACACACTAGTTCATAGTTGTAAAAAAACTGTGAACTCTGTTTATTAAAAACTAATTTTAGGTGAGATTTTAAGTTGACTATTTTGATTTCTACCTTTATTTATATTTTTATTGGAACGTTGTAAATGGATATTTCCTCAGGCACGTATCTTAGACATGTTTTTAAAATAGAAGAAATTAAATTCTTAAAAAAAACTGTCAATACAGCAAATGTTTTAACATCTTAAGATGTTTTCAATTTTTGATTCTTTTATAACTAACTACATTTACTAGATTCTATTACCTAAAGCTTCACTTTTGTCCCACCGAGTGTCATCTTGTAATATTTTCTTTAGCTAGTCTCGTTACATTCTCTATACAGCGTTTGTTCTACCGGATCCAATCAGTTGTGCATATACCCATGTCTTGCCATGTTTATTACATGTCGCATATACAATGGATTCCTAATAGTGAATATTTACGGTAATTATGTTATATATCAACATAAACTTATGGCCCGACTGTTCATAATATAATATATTATATTTACAACTACGTTTGGTTGAAACAAAAAGCAATCTCTTTCATAATCAATTAGCCTACTCATTTAAATTACTCAGTCGAACATTTAGAAGCAGTAAATTGTTACATATAGATGCACAACAAACTTGTATTTGTATCCTGACATGAATATTTATGACAATATTTCGGTATATATATATATATATATATATATATATATATATATATATATATATATATATATATATATATATATATATATATATATGATGAAGAGTTATTATCTGGAGTATATCCGTTCATTCTGAAGTGCACAAATCGCAGTTCCGACGATTCGCTAGAATCTCATCTAGCATTGACGAGGTGAATCCAACAACAGTTTGAGGAACGCAGAGAGAGGAATGAAGCCACGCCCATTGACGTCAATCCACACACACCGGAGCCAAATAATTACTCACATTCTTTTCCCTTTGTTCACCTTTCTGCGATAAAATCTGTCGATGACACATTTCCACACCGCGGTCAAATTCAAAGTATCATTGCGATTGTTAGGACTCCCTTGCTTCTCTATTTCGACAGCCTCACGAATAATTCTAGTCCTGTAGTTTTCCACCTGAGCAATCTGTCGGCAAGATTGAATATCAATGGTGTGCCCTGTATCGCAGTGGTGCCTGTACAGAGTCGACCTTTTCTCCTTGCTTTTAAGGCCCAGTTTGTGCTCCTCAAGTCTACCTTAGATACGTCTGTTCGTTTGGCCAATGTACGATTTCTTACAAACTCCACAAGAAACACTGTAAACGCGTTGGTTTTCCAAGAAGATCTTATCTTTGGCGTTACGAAGAACCTTGTCGATGGTGATGTTAGGTTTGTAAACAGAACGTATACTATGCCTCCTAAAGAGTCTATCAATGGTCCCTGTAATAAAAGGCAGGAAAACAGTACCAGCTCTCTCTCTATATATATAGAGTATATATATATATATATATATATATATATATATATATATATATATATATTACTCTATACCGACTTATTTATAAATGAATGTATAGAACACGAAAACATTCAGCGATGTAATTCCAAACACACTAACCCGCGAATTGATTTTTCCATTTCACTTGATGACTTCTAGGACTAATCCTAGCACAAACCTATTTAGTCTTGCTTCTATTTACCTTCCATTACCGGTCCCGAGTTTACCTATACGCTAAACTACCCATCCTATTGCTTAAAGCTTTATATATATATATATATATATATATGTCGGAAAAACGAAAACTACTCAATGGTTGCTATATTGTGATTATATCTTCATCGATATTCTAGCTTTTTTTAAAATCCAGCTCATCTTTAAAAAGCGGAATCATCAAAATCAGAGTATTATTCCTGAAAAAGTATAAGACTACAGGATATTGTAGTACTAGTAAATGTTTCTTCTCGAAGTAAGGCTATGACTGTCTGAGATGCCAGTGGATACCTGCGGCGTTCTATCGATCATGCACTAAAGCCATATATTGCTTTCAGAGCGCGTTCAAAGCCATATGCTATTGCTCCCTGATAATTGAAACCGTGATTTAAAACTGAATTCGGGGGATGTATGATCAAAGCTAAATTGTGTAATACATCAATATCATTGCAATGAACTATTTGTGTTAGGGTTATTTGAAATTAAAATTATTATACCTATTAACTGATAAAAAATATTGAATATTAACATTTTAAGTTAATATTAACATAACATACACTTTTAAACAGGTGCACTTTACAATATTATCTAAAACATAAAATCAGCTGTTGTATGAAATCATATGTTATCACTTAATTTAAGCTAAAGTATTTCTTTAATTTAAGACAATCAAGGAAGTGTTTTTCTAAATTAAAAAGGGTAGGTGTTTCGTAATGAGATTTGGGTAAGAAAGAAGGTATTTGTAATCATTTGTTTGGACGCGAGACATTTATTTATCTATTATTCGTTTAAAACTGAATTTAATTAAAATTGTATACTGCTTTAACTTAACGAAAACCTCTATATTTTTAAAACTTTTCCACAAAATTGTGTCTTACTATATGGTAATTTAAATAAAAAGTTCGGTTTTAGATGGAAAAATTATACAGAAATAACTACGTAAAGTTTAGGTAATGTATTATACTTCTTGTAATATTTGCAAACGCTTTACTAATAACCTTGACGTCATCAATGTGTCCACCTTCATAGACACTTGTCTGTTATGATCCAATATACATCATAAAATATATTTAAAGTTACATTGCAAATATAAGGGTTTAACGAGCCATTTTAGCAACAATAATCGTTTCAAAACAAGCTTCTTTAATGAAATAAATGGCATAAATGAAATGCTTCAGATTGTGGTGACTAATTTGTTTAACTTGCAATAATCTAGGTTTCTGCTAGGTGGTACCTTAATATTTTCTGTCACGGTTAATTGCCAAAACTAGTTAATATTGGGTTAATGCTAACAGTGGGAGAAAAATGTGATTTTAATTTTCTGAGAAATCATATATTAGTAGTAAATAATAGTTTTGAGCTACTCTAATTTTCATGAAGGTCGGAAAAGAGAAAAAATCGATTAAAATTAAAAAAATTTAAAAGTAATGTTTTTATTTAAATGTAATACTTGACTAAACTATCAACTCTATGAAACCTGAAAGAAAGCTCTCTGAGCGATTTCTCTAATCTGATACATAAATCTGTCAAGAAAGAATTTTTAGTGAATATAACCCCTTAAATAGGCTATAAAAGAATATTAAATATCTAGGAAAGGGCGTTTTCCCTTTGGGGTATTTGCCCAGTCATATTGAGAGGCGTTACCAGGAAACTTCCCACCCTTGATAATAAATCTCAGCCGAGTGGTGCAAGCATGCAAGCCCTTGTGCAACTGTAACAGTTGACTTTGCGTGATTGAATTCTATTCCTTAAAAAATGCGTTTATATTAAGGGACAGTAGCTGCATGGATTTATTAACTGTCTTTGTTAAAGTACCATAGTTTGGACTTGAAATCTACCACAACGAAGACGACGAGGAAAGCTGGTAGAATGGAAATGGAGAAGTAAGCCCATTCATATTAGTAGAGGTTTAGTGACTACTGTACTACCATCAGATAGTTCCTGAACTTCTACTTCGTTGGAGGATATGGCCATATGTTTTGCACAGTAATAAAATACCCTCATCCATCACGTCACGGACTGCATATGGTAGAATGGAAATGGAGAAGTAAACCCATTCATATTAGTAGAGGTTTAGTGACAACTGTACTTCCATCATATAGTTCCTGAACGTCTACTTCGTTGGAGGATATGGCCATATGTTTTGCACAGTAATAAAATACCCTCATCCATCACGTCACGGACTGCATATGGTAGAATGGAAATGGAGAAGTAAACCCATTCATATTAGTAGAGGTTTAGTGACTACTGTACTACCATCAGATAGTTCCTGAACTTCTACTTCGTTGGAGGACATGGCCATATGTTTTGCACAGTAATAAAATACCCTCATCCATCACGTCACGGACTGCATATGGTAGAATGGAAATGGAGAAGTAAACCCAGTCATATCAGTAGACGTTTAGTGACTACTCTCGTAATGTAACGGGCTGCCCCATACTTTACAATAACTACGCTTAGATATGTTTTATATTCAGAAGTTCCAAATACGTATCTAAACAGTTATTTGTTTGAACGTTCCTGCTACTAATTCATTACAAAAGGTTTATTTTTGAAGTTTCAGTATTTTTAATTTGTTGACTGTTAGTTCGATGCTTACTAAATCGATCATTCAGGTGTTTAATACACTTTCACTCACACTAAGTTTTTTTTACATTTTTCTTCGATGCCAGTCCATAGTTATATAGTCGTTGTGTGACTTTTCACTCATATTTAATTAGATTGTATTAAAACTTTAGAACTATAATTTTCCCATAGCGAAGATAATTATGGTTTAAAGGTCTATCAACCCCTAGCAGGTGTACTCCATAACGTCACCCTGTTACTCCTACCAGGGAATACTTAACCTTCCAGGCTCACCACCTTTCCTATCAAATGCGTGTTACTGTCCGCTCTTCAAGCCTTTCCCACCCTGATAGAAAAGGGTATATTTGAAGTATCAGGCACTGCACAGGTGGCGCCAAAATAGCGCCACTATACCCTTACCAAAGACCATATTGTTGTATCAATTTTCCTTACTTCTACATTTTTACCAGAGTTTTGTCCGTGTAAGGTGATATTGCTCGTAGTTTAATATTTTATTAATATGAGAACAAGTAATATAAATAAAAATATAGTCATTTCCTACTGAGGTTAACAACAAAACATATTCTAGTAACTTTTTAATAAATAACTGCAAACAATTTAAATTATGTCACAGCTTATGACATAATTACAATATTAAGTGGGAAAATAGAAAGCGAAATTAATTATTAAAGTAATTATTAGTCATGTTTACACTCGCAGAGATTATTGTTCAATAAAAGCAGTTGACTTGCGAGTCAGATATTATTTATTTATACAAGGAATGTTTCAATAATGGGTACCGTATCGTCTTCCGCTGTTATTCCTCCTTACTAGAGTGCAGAAGGGACAAAGCCTGAAGTCCATAACATATCCGTTATTGAAACGTTCCTTGTATAAATAAGTAATAACTGACTCGCAAGTCAACTGATTTTATTTAACTATTAAAATAATTAATTAAATTTAATCAATGAATTAATATTTGAAACGAAACTGTATTAACATCAAGTGTCATCCCCTACAAATTTTAATAAAATGTATTTTAACTTGAGTGGATGAAGAAGAAGTATTTCATTGACGATTGAAAAGTTGAACGAAATATATATATATATATATATATATATATATATATATATATATATATATATATATATATATATATATATATATATTGCAATATGTATTCTTGTGTATTAATAAAGAACTAAGTCAAAATACAAATACAAGAATTATAAATGAATTTACAATTATATATATATATATATATATATATATATATATATATATATATATATATATATATATATATATACGGAGAGTGTAAAATAATAGTAGCCTAGGAATTGAATAACAAAAATGTTGAATAAACAACATTCTTACATACACCTAGAGCAAAACCATATTCGCTTGGGAAAATCCATTTCACGTGCATAACTCTATTTCTATCACATATCAGTTCGACAAGTATCGCAGATCAGTTTCAAACAACTCCCGTAGACGAAATGTTCCCTTCCCGCCTTTGTGTAAACTCAAATGGTTACCTTTATCGACTTTTCAGGGTTAGGTTCAAGTCAACCCGAGGTCAGTGTTTTTTACTTACTCCTGTTCGAGAAGGTAATATATGTAAAATATCCCATTACTCCCCCCGTACATACTAGGACTCCATGGCAGGTTGCCAAACTTAAAGTTGAAACTTTGATATTACAGCATTTTCAACATTATTTTTTTATCTTCATTACATTGTATTACAAATGTAAACGTTGCAATAAAATGTAGACATTAAAATATATTTAAATTATTAACAAGAAATACAAAACCCATCTCAACCTTGTTCCCTGGTGAGCAATACACCATCATGACGATTACAGGATAAAATCCTTAATGTATTCACCTTCACTTCTACTAGGAATATTTGTCTACATTTGAGTATATGTTTCTGCCTTTTCTAACATTACAATATTGTTCCCTGGTGAGCAATACACCATCATGACGATTACAGGATAAAATCCTTAATGTACTCACCTTCACTTCTACTAGGAATATTTGTCTACATTTGAGTATATGTTTCTGCCTTTTCTAACATTACAATATTGTTCCCTGGTGATCAATACACCATCATGACGATTACAGGATAAAATCCTTAATGTACTCACCTTCACTTCTACTAGAAATATTTGTCTACATTTGAGTATATGTTTCTGCCTTTTCTAACATTACAATATTGTTCCCTGGTGAGCAATACACCATCATGACGATTACAGGATAAAATCCTTAATGTACTCACCTTCACTTCTACTAGGAATATTTGTCTACATTTGAGTATATGTTTCTGCCTTTTCTAACATTATAATATTGTTCCCTGGTGAGCAATACACCATCATGACGATTACAGGATAAAATCCTTAATGTACTCACCTTCACTTCTACTAGAAATATTTGTCTACATTTGAGTATATGTTTCTGCCTTTTCTAACATTACAATATTGTTCCCTGGTGAGCAATACACCATCATGACGATTACAGGATAAAATCCTTAATGTACTCACCTTCACTTCTACTAGGAATATTTGTCTACATTTGAGTATATGTTTCTGCCTTTTCTAACATTACAATATTGTTCCCTGGTGAGCAATACACCATCATGACGATTACAGGATAAAATCCTTAATGTACTCACCTTCACTTCTACTAGAAATATTTGTCTACATTTGAGTATATGTTTCTGCCTTTTCTAACATTACAATATTGTTCCCTGGTGAGCAATACACCATCATGACGATTACAGGATAAAATCCTTAATGTACTTACCTTCACTTCTACTAGGAATATTTGTCTACATTTGAGTATATGTTTCTGCCTTTTCTAACATTACAATATTGTTCTTTGCTGAAGCTTTTCGGAATAAACCCGTCATAAAAATATTACCAGTACTCTTATAGTGAAAATACTATTCTCTTTAGGAATACTATTAAGGCGTTGAGAATGAAATCATCTCGAAACGCATCAACAAAAAAATATATTTTCCACTTGGGAAACCCAAAATGTACTCAGATATATTGTATTAAATGCATTATGTCCAATAACTTTTTTGTTTTTAATTAGGAAACTGATCATATATTTCTATTTGCAATACATATATTTCATTACAGGGTGTATTTCCAACTAGCTACAAATTAAATCCGCTCGAAACGCATCAACAAAAAAAAATATATTTTTCATTTGGGAAAGCCAAAATGTACTCAGATATAATGTATTAAATGCATTATGTCCAATAACTTTTTTGTTTTTAATTAAGAAACTAATCATATATTTCTATTTGCAATACATATATTTCATTACAGGGTGTATTTCCAACTAGCTACAAATGAAATCCGCTCGAAACGCATCAACAAAAAAAAAATATATTTTTCACTTGGGAAAGCCAAAATGTACTCAGATATAATGTATTAAATGCATTATGTCCAATAACTTTTTTGTTTTTAATTAAGAAACTAATCATATATTTCTATTTGCAATACATATATTTCATTACAGGGTGTATTTCCAACTAGCTAAACGTGAATTATGCTGTCATGAGGATTGTACAACGAAATTATTAACTTTCTTCCGCTTATTTGTAGACTGCTTGGAAATTGTTAATTGTTGTCGATTTACAACATAAATACGCTCATTTACCGCCCTTGTTGTTCACAACCTATATTGTAACTATTTTAGTGATAAATACACCGCCATCGAACCTTTAGACCCAATAAGGTAATGTTTGTTGCATACAAGAATGTTTCGGGAAGTTCCGCTTAAAACATTATGTGTGGTAATTTTCTCGTTACATTTTATTGCCTACGAATTAAATTTGAAATTACTTTTATATCTTCATTTATTAGCAAATTATTCAAGTACTCCGAAGATGTCAAACATCCTGGGACGATGTTTGCAGAAACATAGGTTTACGCCACAGTTAGCAGCTATTTGGTTACCATGGTTACAGCCGTTTGCCCAGAACTCAAGCTATACAAATATCAGGAATGGCGCCCGGATACGGGGCAAGCTGTAAGCAGGTTACATTTGTCGTTAAAAGGTATTTTATAAAACACCATAAATTACAACTTACATTTATAAATAAAGTTTTAAATAAACTGCGATGAATTATTCAAGTTTACATAAAAAGTTTAGTTTATTACGGAGTGTTTCTAACGCACTGAGTAAACATATTTTGTAATAAACATTTAATTCTAGAAATATGAAAATAGAAATAAATCTTTTCCTGTAATATAACTGAAATATGAAATTTTAAAATGAAATATCACCATGAAATATGAGAAAATCCGTGGTAAAAGTGTACTTTGTCATGTCTTTTCTATAATCATAGAAAAGGGGAAATGAAAAAACGATAATTGTGAGACAAATTTAAATTCAAAAAAGGTCGAAAGAGATTTCTGTTTTTAAAAATGTTCATATTGAGTATAATATTTAATACGAGTATCGTATACTGGCTTAAGGATTTATCGGATGAAAAACTTTTATATTTCGAAACGAAACGGCCAAGCAAGGTTGATAGTTTCACTGTATTGTTAAGACAATGAGTTGAAACCAGTTTTGTTGGTGATACAACACACTACTGTACAGTGTATCTTTTGAGTGAAACATTTCTACCATGGGCTTTCAAATGGAGTTTCGCTGGATGCATCCCTCCTTCGAAAGACGTTTTAGGCTCATTTTAGTGTCGTATTTAAGCTCTCTCACAATTTAGTTTACCTACACAGTTCCGTCTAACTGTGTTCATTTTTACTAAAAGAATAATAAGACTAAAACAATAATAATTAGCTAAACAAGGTATAACCTTCAAAACACCAAAAACTAAAAATTTCAATTTTATATTTGTTTATTTTTCCTTTTATCAAAATTAGCTGAGAACCCAGTGAGCTGATATAAAAAAAACATACAGTATTTGCTAATTTGGTACATTATTTTAGAATAATAAGGGCCGGTAGCCTGACCTAACCTAATCCATTTATCCAAACCTATTACATCTTTATGCTCTAGTGGAATCAAATAACCGTCACCAATTTACTGCTGTATTCAAGAAACAAATTAAATGCATCCCGAAAAATCCCACAGCTTGCTGAACACAGCCATAACAATTTTGTATTTTGGTTTCGTTCTTCTTTTAAAAAACAGACGCATAATTCAAATAAAGCGTTACCGCATAGGGATACTGTATCAGGGTCGCGCCGGGCGCTACTCGCGTATGTACAAGCGTGGGCGCTCAGAGGGTTGAAAGCGTTACCGCATAGGGATACTGTATCAGGGTCGCGCCGGGCGCTACTCACGTATGTACAAGCGTGGGCGCTCAGAGGGTTGAAAGCGTTACCGCATATGGGAGCCTGTATCATGGTCACGCCGGGCGCTACTCGCGTATGTACAAGCGTGGGCGCTCAGAGGTTTGAAAGCGTTACCGCGTATGGGAGCCTGTATCAGGGTCGCGTCGGGGCTACTCGCGTATGTAAAAGCGTGGACGCTCAGAGGGTTGAAAGCGTTACCGCATATGGGAGCCTGTATCATGGTCGCGTCGGGGCTACTCGCGTATGTACAAGCGTGGGCGCTCAGAGGGTTGAAAGCGTTACCGCATATGGGAGCCTGTATCAGAGTTGCGCCGGGCACCACTCGCGTATGTACAAGCGTGGGCGCTTAAAGGGTTGAAAGCGATGAAAGGGGGTTCATAGTAGACTCGAATTGCGTTGAAAGAGAGCGATGCATGTAAAGGCAATGTCTGTTTGCAAATAGCTAATCGAATGTCGCGTTGATCTCGTGGATACGGGAAATCTGTTTAGCAATACCAATGACGTTTTCCATTTGATTAATTACCTATGTAACCCTTTCTAAAATAGCGTCAACCTAGATAACATCAAATAGCTAAAATAGGATTTAGTGTGATAAGCAATCAGGACTCTAATGAATTGCGTGACACTAATTAAATAGCTAGTTAATCCAATACTTCATTAAACGTCACAACCATGTACAGTATAACTTAGGAGATTAGTATGCACTTATATTGCTTAAATATCCTCTTGCTAATAAAACATAAAATCAATATTTATATTTTTGTAATTATTTATTGTTTTACTGAACAATAACATAAAACCTACGCTGAAACCCATCGACTTTATCAGATCATTGTCATATCCGCTATAGGAAATCTGTCAGCTTCAGTGGTTCGCCAACTCGCCCCAGGGGATACCTCACTAGGTAATACAGTAATCTTATGATATGTCACTCATCCGACCAATTGCGCCTTGCGATATGCAATTTGCTGATAACTCGATTCCGTTCTGCAATAGTCGAATGAACAGTTTAATTCAGTTACTCTTTGTTTAATTTGGCCAGTTGTGATCACATCGACAAGGGAAGTTGTAAACGGTCTCTGGACATTTCATAGCATTATTGTTGCTGAAATGGTTTTATTTCAAATATTTAATCAATTGTTAACTAGACAAAGGTAATTAAATAATACATTTTTAATTGTGTACTGCAAAACAATGCAATGCATATTCAAACATACTAATGCAGTTTTAAAAAAACATAAAGCAAATCCTATTTTCAACTATTGCTCCACCCGTAGAGTAATCGCAAAAACATTTACTCCTGATCCACTCAGTATGATTAAACTACCGTTAAGTTATATAAAATTGTTTAAAGATTTAAACAGTAATACTACATTGATTACAAATAAAGGACCTACATAAACTAACAAACTATTCATTTATTCACTCCAACTTTCAACTCAGTGGTTTTAAGTTAGAGTTTGTAGCATCAATACTCCCTGCTAATAGTCACTTTGTCTTTGAAACGCATCTGAGGGAATAAATGAATAATTTGTGCCTTTAGGTACGTCTTTTATTTGTTAATAACATTAGTAAACAATCTAAGCTTAAAGAATAGTTTTTATAAGCACGACACTAAAGTCAATGGAGCTTAATTTATTACACGAACTAAAATTGAATGTTAGTTTTTATCCGATGATAATACTACATTACTTTGAAAAATTATTATTTAATTATGTGTCTTATCCAAGAATGTCAAGAATTGCATGTTCATTGAATACTTCCGTTTGTCTTCTGTGCGGATATTTTCAGTTTATAGGTTTTACGTGTACAGGGTAAGCTTTGTCTCTCTTACCATGGGTTGGCTCTCTGTTATTAACAGACTAACTGTGATTAAACTTTGCACCCATTACCACATTATTTTATCTATAAATTAGTGCTATTAAATTTTTAAATCGATACGTACAAACTTGAACCTCCCCTCACACACCCCAACACTCAATCTCCCCCACATACACAAACACCCCTCCCCCCACACACAATACTAATACAATAATATATAGATTCAGTCTGTAAGTCCGGGTAACCGTACTAACACGTGACGGGACATACGTAATGAACACGTTTACATGTAAATGACTTGAGCACTCCATACAGGTCACGTGGCCTGCCCCTTTTAATTTGATGATACTGGATAACCAAAGATTTGATGCAGTTGTTCAATCTTACCTAACCCAACCTAGCCCAACTCAACCTGACTTAACCTAACGCAAACTAAACTAACTAATCCAACCTAGCACAACTCAACCTAACCTAGCCTGATCCAACCTAAGCCCACCAAAATCATTTTAACCACCTACATCTCTTCCTAAAGTGGATTAACTGAGGTATTGCATGATATCAAAAAAAACTCTTAGTTTATAATGTTTCATCGAATAATGGGATCGTAACTCGCAACCATTAAATTTATTTTAAAACTTTTTTGGTAGTTTTGTTTATTTTCTTATCAACATTATTTAGCTAAGTTTGTAAGCAAATAATTTTTAACCTAAATAACACAAATACATTCATTTATTCTTCATGTTCACAGGTCTGGTAATATTAGCTTATGCTATATATATATATATATATATATATATATATATATATATATATATATATATATATAATACGTTTTTTTGTTTAATAATTTAAAACAACATAGGTTATTCAAATACAAGAATATTTATTAATTTATATTCAAAGCTTTTCGTTGGTAAACAGTACCAACATCATCAAGAATGAAAATTACAATAATGTAAGCTATAGGCTTAAAACGTATGTTAAATGAGATATAGAATTGTTGCTCAAATTCAACAATTCTAATTGCAACAATTCTATTTCTAATTTAACATATGTTTTAGGCCTATAGCTTACATTATTGTAATTTTCATTCCTGATGATGTTGGTACTGTTTACCAACGAAATGCTTTGAATATAAATTAATAAATATTCTTGTATTTGAATAACCTATGTTGTTTTAATATATATATATATATATATATATATATATATATATATATATATATATATATTTAATTATTTATTTATATCAAAGTGCGCGTGTGTGTGGGTAATTTATTTTATATTTATGTATGTTTAGCTAGGTTAAAACTGAATTCCTTTATTTTATTTTTAGGTAGGGAGACACAAAACAGACTTATAACAAGTATGGAGATGGATGTAAGTAGAAGCATTAATAAGTACCAACTTTAGTAATGCTTGGTCAAATTAGTTAATTATTATTAGTAATTTAACTAGTATTATGGTAATATTATTATTTGCAGTTTTAGTTCTTTATTATTTCAACATTAAAAGTAGCGTTAACCCTGATAATAACATAAAAGCTATGAACAGTGTATTCATTCACCTGCTTCAAGCCTAACTACACCTATAATATCTTCAATGTAATGGCGCCTACTGACAACAGAAAGATTTTATAGATATGTAAATAAGTGAGACCATGAATTGGGAAGGCGTTGCTAATGCAAAACAGGCATAGCTGTGTTCTCGTCCTGTCTAATGCGATTTGCGAGTTTCAACAATGTTTCACTGATTAATCAATGCTACCCACTAGAGTAGTCATTCAAATAGGTTTTGTTAAACTTTTATTCCCTTTTGCAGCATTCATACGTTTATAAATCCCCAATCTGATTCAATTCTCACACGATACAATAGACTGGAATCAGGCAATGGGAGTTATACCTCTCAGTTGTTGGTTCTGTAATGTTATGTAAATAAGCATCTACATTTTGAATGTACAGGTGATTTCTATGCTGGGTTGTTAATTTGTTAGTACTATTTGAGCTGAACAGGGAATTTGTCACCAAACTTATTTTGGGAACTAAAAACATATTGCCAAAATAGCGCTAGCTCGTAAATTTGAAACGGGAACCATTATTTTTGTTTTTGTACTTCTCAACACTTTCAGTCAGCAACAGTAATCCTCTGTTACGGGCAGGACATGGTTGAGAATATAGATTGAGGTAAGGTGGATATTTTACACTCTGGAGGAAATATTACGGACTCACGTGAGCAAGGACTTCCTATATGGAATATTAGGACACTTAAGCATCATGTAAAAAGAACTGATCTCTAGGAACTAGGTAGTATCAATAAAATCAGGATCGACCTTTGGTTCTGGGAATAAGGAAAATAATGGCGTCGTCCTAGGTCTGAAATAGACCTCTTAAACAGGGTATATCAGCTGACCCAACTTAAAGAAAGACTCTTATCACGGAAACAAACTAAAAATAAATTTTTACTAGAGTAATAAAAATGCAATTAAATCATCCAAATTCTGTTTATTCGATTTATTACTCCAAACAGTAATAAAGTCATAAACGAAATTTTCAGACATTACAAAAAAATAATAATTTAACTAAATATAAAAATACTTAAGCATTTTATACATATTTCGTATACTTTAGTACACAAACAAGAAGTCAATAATATTATATTTCAACTTATATATCAATTTATAACAGCAATTTTAGTTAATTATGTAACTAAAATGAATATTGATAACAAAATGCAATCCATACTTTAAATAATCAAAATATCTTACCAACACTACAAGTGTTACTACAAGTTCAAAATAGCGTAAAACCTCTGGTTTTCAGAGGTTCACTTTTTCAAAATTCTCTTAGGCCCCTCTGGCCCCTATCTCCTGTCCTCTTGACTCATATTTATCTGTCAAATCAAGCTTCATACAACTAACCTCGACCAAGTGTAGCACACTCATAAGCACAGCAAAGCCTGCTTATTGCTAGATGGGGTATAAAGCCCCGCCCCCCCCCGTCTCATCTAATTTAGAAGACCGATAGGGACGCTTTATTTTTGCTTATTTTGTTCCGCTCTAGTTGTAAAACCCGGCTTGCCCTATATTCAATTTGGCAGCCGACCAAATCGTTCTGCCTTTACTAGAAAACATGTATATTTTACCGTAAAACAATAAAGTCAATTTGTCTTAGTTTATGCATTTTACAGAATCACATTATCTTAGACAGAAAAACAAAAAGGAATAAAAAAAAGAAAGTTTTTCTTTATAATTGTAGCAAATACAAAATAAATTAAATAGATCGATTCAATTTAATAACCTAAATGTAAAAATAAATTATGTATGATGAGCATTCTTCTATAAATAAATAAACAAATACACCCCCTTCTAACACACACCTCTGTTTATAATTTACCAGTAATTTTGTTTAAATTCTAGATGATATTTCGGGATTTTTCTACGGAGTATGGGAGGTGGGACGTGTGGATATGGGAATAGAACAAAGAGTATTCCTTAATCACGTTGGTTTCTAGCAACAAGCGCACCATCATTGTAAGATTAGGTAGCGTTAAATCATTGTAAGGTTATATAATGTTACAACATTGTAAGGTTAAGTAACGTTACATCATTGCAAGATTAGGTAACGTTACATCAATGTAAGGTTAGGTAACGTTACATTATTGTAAGGTTAGGCAACACTACATCATTGTGGGGCTAGATAACGGTACATTAATATAAGGATAGCTAACGCTACATCATTGTAGGGATAAGTAACGTTACATCATTGTAAGGATATGTAACGTTACATCATTGTAAGGATAAGTAACGTTACATCATTTAACGTTTAGGTAACGATACATCATTGTAATGTTAGGTAAAGCTACATCATTGAAAGGTTAGGTAACGTTACATCATTGTTAGGTTAGGTAACATCTACCGTGTCTCTGAGGTAAAATTTAAGATTTAAATGTAAGATGCCTCTGGTAAGCGTTTAAAAGATGATGTCAGAAGAGTTTTTACTTTGACCATCAAGAGTTGATATATCTTAGTGTTTACTGGAAATTCTTTAGATTTACCAAGAAACTGTTCTATAAATAACACAGTATATAAATGTATACACATTATTCTTGTAATATAAGTATATAAATAACTGGAACAAGGGCGAAACTATTAATACGTAGCTTTACGCCAGCATAGGTTTGATAAGGATATAAAGTGTCCATTTCGACCGAGGAGACGAAGGGCAGACGTATCTAAGCTAACGAAAGGCAGACCTTAAGGGCACTAAGATTATCAAAATCCGTAATAATAATAATAATGATAGCGCTTATTTAACAATATTTTGTAAACAGTTATTGCCCCAAAAACACAAGTGGGGAAGAGGTTGGCAGAAAGAGGATTTTTGTTATTTTGTAGACAGAATTAACGCACAACGCCGAACGCTTTTGTCTCGCGTCAAATTGTTTTGCTAAGCCAGCTCTGTATCTGCTCCCCTTCGCACTTTTAATTCTTTTGTGAGAACAAAACTCAACAAAGGGTTTCTAAGAAATATTATTTTGGTAATTAGCACGATATTTACAAGTATTTACAAAATAATAATAATTACAATCAGTACATCTCGCACTTAGAGCAAACTATTATATGATATTTACTTATTAAACTCCAAGGTTCACTGCCACACGAACATGGTTTGGGACATAAAAATATTTAAATAGTCTGTTTTTTTTTAGTAACTATACTAACGTTTAGGTCGGGAAGGCCGATGAATAATTACTAGTTAAATAAAAAATATTCAAATAGACAGAGGCGTTGGGATATTAAGGAAATATTATCTCATGCGATTAGTAGTGTTACATAATGCTAGCTACTGCCAAAGGCAAGCAATTAGGCTGCGGATTCAAATAATGGTAATAGCTAACAAAGGCCGTATCAACTCTAATTACCTTTTCTTTTTATTTATATTATTCAAAATAAACTCTAAAGGAGTTGTAAGTTATTCGAAATACGCAAACCATGAACATTGGTAATATATTGCATTGCTATTACCACAGTGCAAAGCTCTTCATATATTCGTCGTTATCATGCACTGCTAAACATATTACCACAGTGCAAAGCTCTTCATATATTCGTCGTTATCATGCACTGCTCCACATATTACCACAGCGCAAAGCTCTTCATATATTCGTCGTTATCATGCACTGCTAAACATATTACCACAGTGCAAAGCTCTTCATATATTCGTCGTTATCATGCACTGCTCCACATATTACCACAGCGCAAAGCTCTTCATATATTCGTCGTTATCATGCACTGCTAAACATATTACCACAGTGCAAAGCTCTTCATATATTCGTCGTTATCATGCACTGCTAAACATATTACCACAGCGCAAAGCTCTTCATATATTCGTCGTTATCATGCACTGCTAAACATATTACCACAGTGCAAAGCTCTTCATATATTCGTCGTTATCATGCACTGCTAAACATATTACCACAGCGCAAAGCTCTTCATATATTCGTCGTTATCATGCACTGCTAAACATATTACCACAGTGCAAAGCTCTTCATATATTCGTCGTTATCATGCACTGCTAAACATATTACCACAGTGCAAAGCTCTTCATATATTCGTCGTTATCATGCACTGCTCCACATATTACCACAGCGCAAAACTCTTCATATATTCGTCGTTATCATGCACTGCTAAACATATTACCACAGCGCAAAGCTCTTCATATATTTGTCGTTATCATGCACTGCTCCACATATTACCACAGCGCAAAGCTCTTCATATATTCGTCGTTATCATGCACTGCTCCACATATTACCACAGCGCAAAGCTCTTCATATATTTGTCGTTATCATGCACTGCTAAACATATTACCACAGCGCAAAGCTCTTCATATATTCGTCGTTATCATGCTCTGCTCCACATATTACCACAGGGCAAAGCTCTTCATATATTCGTCGTTATCATGCACTTCTCCACATATTACCACAGCGCAAAGCTCTTCATATATTCGTCGTTATCATGCACTTCTCCACATATTACCACAGCGCAAAGCTCTTCATATATTCGTCGTTATCATGCACTGCTCCACATATTACCACAGTGCAAAGCTCTTCATATATTCGTCTTTATCATGCACTTCTCCACATATTACCACAGCGCAAAGCTCTTCATATATTCCTCATTATCATGCACTGCTCCACATATTACCACAGCGCAAAGCTCTTCATATATACGTCGTTATCATGCACTGCTCCACATATTACCACAGTGCAAAACTCTTCATATATTTGACGTTATCATGCACTGCTGCACATATTATCACAGCGCAAAGCTCTTCATATATTCATCGTTATCATGCACTTCTCTACATATTACCACAGTGCAAAGCTCTGCATATAATCGTCGTTATCATGCACTTCTCCACATATTAACACAGTGCAAAGCTCTTCATATATTTGTCGTTATCATGCACTGCTCCACATATTACCACAGCGCAAAGCTCTTCATATATTCGTCGTTATCATGCACTTCTACACATATTACCACAGTGCAAAGCTCTTCATATATTCGTCGTTATCATGCACTTCTCCACATATTACCACAGTGCAAAGCTCTTCATATACTCGTCGTTATCATGCACTTCTCCAGATATTACCACAGTTCAAAGCTGTTCATATATTCGTCGTTATCATGCACTTCTCCAAATATTACCACAGAGCAAAGCTCTTCATATATTCGTCGTTATCATGCACTGCTCCACTTATTACCACAGTGCAAAGCTCTTCATATATTCGTCGTTATCATGCACTTCTCCAAATATTACCACAGTTCAAAGCTGTTCATATATTCGTCGTTATCATGCACTTCTCCAAATATTACCACAGTGCAAAGCTCTTCATATATTCGTCGTTATCATGCACTGCTCCAAATATTACCACAGTGCAAAGCTCTTCATATATTCGTCGTTATCATGCACTGCTCCACATATTACCACAGTGCAAAGCTCTTCATATATTCGTCGTTATCATGCACTTCTCCACATATTACCACAGTGCAAAGCTCTTCATATACTCGTCGTTATCATGCACTTCTCCAGATATTACCACAGTTCAAAGCTGTTCATATATTCGTCGTTATCATGCACTTCTCCAAATATTACCACAGTGCAAAGCTCTTCATATATTCGTCGTTATCATGCACTTCTCCACATATTACCACAGTGCAAAGCTCTTCATATTTTTGTCGTTATCATGCACTGCTCCACATATTACCACAGCGCAAAGCTCTACATATATTCGTCGTTATCATGCTCTGTTCCACATATTACAACAGCGCAAAGCCCTTCATAAATTCGTCGTTATCATGCACTTCTCCACATATTACCACAGCGCAAAGCTCTTCATATATTCTTCGTTATCATGCACTGCTCAACATATTACCACAGCGCAAAGCTCTTCATATATTCGTCGTTATCATGCACTGCTCCACATATTACCACAGTGCAAAGCTCTTCATATATTCGTCGTTATCATGCACTGCTCCACATATTACCACAGCGCAAAGCTCTTCATATATTCGTCGTTATCATGCACTGCTCCACATATTACCACAGCGCAAAGCTCTTTATATATCCGTCGTTATCATGCACTGCTCCACATATTACCACAGCGCAAAGCTCTTCATATATTCGTCGTTATCATGCACTGCTCCACATATTACCACAGCGCAAAGCTCTTCATATATTCGTCGTTATCATGCACTGCTCCACATATTACCACAGCGCAAAGCTCTTCATATATTCGTCGTTATCATGTACTGCTCCACATATTACCACAGGGCAAAGCTCTTCATATATTCGTCGTTATCATAAACTTCTCCAATTATTATCACAGCGCAGAGCTCTTCATATATTCGTCGTTATCATGCACTGCTCCACATATTACCACAGCGCAAAGCTCTTCATATATTCGTCGTTATCATGCACTTCTCCACATATTACTACATTGCAAAGCTCTTCATATTTTCGTCGTTATCATGCACTGGTCCACATATTACCACAGCGCAAAGCTCTTCATATATTCGTCGTTATCATGCACTTCTCCACATATTACCACTGTGCAAAGCTCTTCATATATTCGTCGTTATCATGCACTTCTCCACATATTACCGCATTATGTTGCACCGTATTTCTATTAAAATATAGCTACAAAGTATCCCAACATACGTTTTATTGAAAAAAAAAGTCGCAACATGAATTCAAATAATAGTGAAGCTATATCTTTTTTATATAATTTTTATAAAATTCACATGTCACACCATATATTTTATAAAAATATAAATATAACGCACTTAAATTATTTTTTACTCGTACATTTATAAGAAAAGCTATAATCAGATGAAACGTTCGCAGGCCGCACACTAGCTACGATATTGTAAAGTGTAGCTAAAGCGATTGACACCAGTGTCAAGTTGTCCAAATAAACAAAATAAAATATCCCATTAAAGATAAAATATGTGATGAGGTTATGCCAATACGATCTAGCGGGGGAAAACGGAACTTCATTATTAAAAATCTGTTATACTTCAACCACGAATCATACCAGTGTCTGCGGATTGGGCGGGTCGAGTCGGACTCGTATGTCTATCTCATACAACTGACTCTTGAAATATTGACGAATAAAAGTATCTATAATGTTACAATTAGACTGAGGACAGTAAGGTGAGGGTGGGCAATCTACAGCCAACTATACTACGCTTTGTCGCTCGTATTGATTACGTTCCATCTGCAACACATCCTTACCTTTATTTCACTTGGCCAATCACTTTTCTTTGCCATCCAATTAAGGAACAGTTCTCGCGTAACGATGTCTTTCGGTCTCCGCGTAATTAATCTTCCGTCTGTCTTACAAATAGAAACAAATTGTTTATCCTTCTGTAGACTTCTTTCATCGTTATTTTACTTGCGGGAATTGATTAATGATGGCTTTTTTTTTTTGTACTTCAAGTAATTAAAACATTTCTACTTGTAAGCTAAAGTACAACAATAGCACCGAATTTTTGTGAAAAATAAAATTTTCATATTAATATATATACAAATTAATAATTTAATATAAAATTTTTTTAAATTAAATTAATTTTTGTAACGTATTATAAAAAAAACTTGAAACACACACGAATTTTAATTTTGGTTAGGTTAGGTTAGGTAGGAATTATAATACAAATCTAAAACTCCTATCTAACCATGAAATATAGAAAGAAGTTTCAGAAAGAAGGTTTTAACAGAATTTTCTCTGCGTTGCAAAGCACGTTCGCAATATAAAGTAACTTACTTACAAAGAATATGGGCAACAGCAGGGTGTCTAGTATACACGGAAAAACTAGAAAAGCGTTCTAACCTCAATGAAAACATCATTAACTAGTAAAGCCCTAGACACATTTGAATGGGATCCAAATTCAACCTCAAATAAATCCGTACTTCTGATATCAATTTTTTTTTTTATGTTGCAGGCACAATTATTCACAATGTTTCCTATTACGCGTCCCTTTCCTGTCATTGCGAGATTTAATAATACTAGGTAGGCTTTTCAGTCCACTCCAGGTCTTCTTCATGTAAGCGACCCTGGCCACGTATGCCATGATTCTATGTCTCTAGTATAGAGCTATCATGAAAATCGAATATAATTAGTTTTATCTTTTTTGCCCCATGGGTGTAACGGGTACAAATCCGTCTCTATAGTTTGGACTAGGTCTACTTTCCGTAAGCCATATACGATTATTCCTGTTTAGGGAAGCTATTGTAGTATATCTTAACAACATATATATTACAATCCTGTCACACACACTGCCGTAGGCGAGCTAAATAGCTAAGTTATGCTTCAAAATAGAATTTCGAATGTCCCACTTCTCAAAAAGAATGTTGCCAAATAGCCTTCCTCGGACGTGGAGGGTGCTAATATTTATATATATATATATATATATATATATATATATATATATATATATATATAGAAATTATTTTATTTTTGTATTTGTCTAAACATTTGTATACATTTCGAGAAAACCTAATTAGATAAGCGTTAGAATGAAAAAAATCATAAACTGATTTGGAGGAAAACATAAAAATGTCTTCAGCTATTTATAAACAATAATGAAATATACGGTCATTGGGAATTGCATGTCACAGCTGAGCGTGAATACTGCGTTGGGTAGTGACAGTTTTACAACTTGCAACGGGTTCGTCACTTAGGGGTGGAATGGCAGCCAAGTTATTGGAACGGGGCAGTATTTCCGTTTATAGCTATATCAAGAGATATATATTCTATCATTTTATTTAACGAACTCTCTTATCGTTTCAAGCTTAAGTGTTTGTTCTATATTATACTTAAATTACATGAAATACTACAAATGGTATTTCAACATCTATACAGTTATAAATATTAATTTAAGTAAATGCTGTGAAGTAACAGTATACATGCATAGCCTAGACCAGGCTTATGTGTGATACTGGCCGCTAAAGTGACATAGATCAATATATTTAAACTGGAATTTATTAAAAACGATGACGACGCTGAGGGAATATTTAAGCTCTTTAAGATTTTAAAATGTTTGTAATTTTTTCAGGAAAATATTCTACAAGAGTACAGAAGAATACAAGACAATATTCCGAAATATTTTATGATACCTAAATTATAATAATATCTTTAAAATTTTTTGCGTGATCTAACCTTTCTAGTAATTGCCTTCTAGGATAGGTTAGGTTAGCTCTGCTATCCAGATATATACGAAAGTCTAGTTTCTTCCATGTACAGCTGGCTCGTTGGGCTGAGATATGAAATATATTTTTATAGCAAGATATTTTATTACATATAAAATGTGTTTACTGTTAAAGTAATAATTTAATTAGGTTTATCTATATTAAAAAGAATACAGTAAACAAAGAAGCGTTTTAGGTTAGTTTGGATTTGGCAGAATAGGTTACGTCAAATTAACAACCCTATTTCACTTACTAGCTGTGTGCACAAGGTTGTAAATTAGTTGTGTGTGTCTATGTTACAAAAAAATGTCCATTCATTTAAGGAAATAATTAAATTTATGCCTAAATATTTAAAAATAGATTAAAATAACATCCAAAAGTATGTCATATAGAATACTATTCCGAAGAATGTTCACTGGAGTCAGGGTATTTTTCTCAGTCGCTTCCCGAACGTTTTCCAGATAGTATATTTTGTTTCACCTAAATTTAACTATTTATCCTATAGAAACCACTGTAAGAACATTTTCGATTTTTTGATCACATATTAGCCCGTTGAATTCAAGAAACATAATATTTTGCGTTTCCTATTAAAAACTTAAATAATAAAATACTTATATCAAAGAATGTTTGCTTAGGTTTTTCTTAACCTATTTTAGAAACCAAATTATAAGAATTATTTTGAAGTTATGTTTTGTTCATAACTGTAATTTGAGAATAAATAATTGTAGATATCAGCTGAGAGTCACTAATGTGATCGTTTTCCAATCTCAAATTTAAGCCAAGGGACAAATTTAAACCAAGATTAAAACAAGGGTAATCAGCTGACATTCGGTTGCTATAAATTAGTTTCGCGTTTGCCACCCACCCACAGGAGCACTAATGTTCCTTTCAAATCGTGGACTTATTTTGAAATGATTCGTTTGAGTTCAAAAATCCAGAGAAATATTACTTTTAAATTAATCCAGAGAAATAACACTAAACATTTAAATTGTATATTTTTACTCTGTAATTCATTTATGTTCGTTGAAGTCAGAATGTAATAGAAGCAAATTGTTTATTATATTTTATACTATAAGCACATCCCTAAGGGGTATTTTTGTGAAAAAGTATGTTCACAACTGGTACAAAAATTGCTTGTCCGGTTCTGGTCGACTTTACAGTTCGTAAGATACGAAGGTATACTAGAAAACAGGCAATACGGGTAACAACATTCCAGTGCGGCACCTAGTGAGACTGGTCGAGAGAAGGGAAATCTCCATTTGCAGAGTGTAGATATTAGAGATTCAATAGAATCTAGTCTATGTAATAGTTATTCTTGAAATGTTTACACATTAAAAGTTTTATTATAATTTTATTTTGATTAAAGTATCATGTGCACATTAGGATGTTTCAAAAATTTGTAATAAAAATATATAACTCACTATCGTTATATTGAAATAATTATATATTTGTGAGATTTACTGAAAAACAAGTTTATTTATTTAATAATTGTGAAACAACATTGAATGATAACATTTAAACCTAATAATAAAAAATAAAGTAACAGCATACATGTTAAAACAGCTGTTATACAATACATATTTTATAATATAAAATCAGCTGTTCCAGGAAATCAAATGTTATCATCTAATTGTGCTAAAATAGTTATATACAGCGTATATATAAAGCTATACATACGTATTCTAAAATTAATTTAAAGTGACAGCTGATATGATTGACAGTTTATTTTTTTACGTTTTAAAATTGAAAGTTGAAACGTTAACGTTGTGGACAGTAACAGTTTTCGAGCTAATAGCAACTGTTATAACTGTGTCTCATATCATACTCCTTAGATTGCCTATACTCTCTTGTAATACCTTTGCTTTGCCAAATATACATTATTCTGAGTCTTCGTCGTGTATTTTTAGTTAATACAGACATGTTTTATTATAATAAATCTTTATAAAGAAATATCTAATTTTCCTACAACCTGAAAATACGGCATTCATTGCAACGTATATGAAGTTATAAAACAAAATAATTTTTCAACTAAGTATTGTTTAAAACACAATTGCTTTTGTTATTTGAAGACAAATATGACTAGCAGAAAATTTTCTCCAGTAAACACAAGAAACAAATTATTATAAAAGTAAAGTAAATAGTAGGCCTATATGTCATAGGCACTGTCTCCCATTGTTTAAGAATCCCATTGTTGGACGAAGAGTGGTTTTATAGAAAGGTTTTACTGTACAGGGAAAGGATGGCTACCACAGTACTAACGTTACAGCAGCTGTTTCTTATCACTTTATTTACCATTGTCCAAACTGTAAGACCCATATGGACTTACATTGCAAAAACATTGGTTATATATTGGACTCATCACACATTCGTGTCTTCAATGTATCGTGTGTGATATACATAAAACACATAGGAATACATGCATTTTTCTATAAGGTACGAAATGTATTTTTCCTGTACTTCGAATATTATTTCTAGAGATACTGAAACCAACTGTATTTAATAGATAACTAATTAAAATACTGTAAAATATTTATTAGGGTATTTTTATCAGGTGATAATAATAACATACAGGAATTCAAAATGAATACAATATGTACATCTATATACTACATATATTGTGAATGTGTGTGTGTGTGTGTGTGTGTGTGTGTGTGTGTGTGTGTGTGTGTGTGTGTGTGTGTGTGTGTGTGGGTGTGTGTGTGTGTGTGTGTGTGTGTGTGTGGGTGTGTGTGTGTGTATGTGTGTGTGTGTGGGTGTGTGGGTGTGTGTGTGTGCGCGTGTGTTGTTCTTTATGTATTGTGTGTGTGTGTGTGTTGTTCTTTATGTATTGTGTGTGTGTGTGTGTGTGTGTGTGTGTGTGTGTGTGTGTGTGTGTGTGTGTGTGTGTGTGTGTGGAAATGTTTGAGGGAGATAGCAAAAGAGACAGACAGATAGAGAGTAAGAAAGAGGGAAAGAGAAGAGCAACAATTTATTGTTATAAAGTTTAAAACTTTACAACATATTTAGTGTATTTTTCACACTATGAGGAATATAAAGTGTATAAAGAAAACGAGGACTCTTCTAAATATGTTAACCTTACCGTAATGTTTTCCTGCTTCACAAATTCACCACACTCATTACACTGAGGTTTGCGACGGTAATGTTGAACTAAATAGAGTTTTGATTGTAATTACAACCGTGTTAGTGTCCATACAATGTTCCTCATGCATGCATTTTGTCTCATTACTTGGGGAGCGTTTTGTACTTCTGAAATCTTTTCAACAAATCTTGCTTCACCATAAACATTGCGCACAAATCCAACAGTTTCAATTAACGCGCAGTGTTGAGTTTATTACATAATCTATACAATGTATAACCTTAGTTTTCGTCATAATACCCTTCATTGTATTTATCTGGAATATGATTTTATCATATTAAATATAAATCAAAGTAACGATGTTAAAGCAACGAACAAAAAACTTGAATTTCTAATGTTACAACACCTGTTTTTCTTGCAAACCCGCAATGACTCACATGTATTTACCTGTAATAAAATGTATACGACAAGCTCTATCACTTGGGTCTTTACACTACGTTTTTAAATAACTTCCAGTATGTACATATGTATAAATATGCAACTTATTTTAGCCTCGGGTTGAATAGACAATGTAAGTGTATAAGTCATGTATTATAAATACTTGTATCGTGAGATAAAAAGGTGTGCATGATTTCTAGGAGTTCAGTCAGTGTCTCTAATCACATAGCTTTAGAGATGATGGATTATCTTTCCTCGGTTCCTAGTACTAGGAGTATGCTAATCCTCCATAGATTCTAGAGACCAACTATTGCCTATCGTGCCCACATTAACACGGTGATATTGACAGTTACAAGTAGCTTTAGAGATGATGGATTATCTTTCCTCGGTTCCTAGTACTAGAAGTATGCTAATCCTCCATAGATTCTAGAGACCAACTATTGCCTATCGTGCCCACATTAACACGGTGATATTGACAGTTACAAGTAGCTTTAGAGATGATGGATTATTTTTCCTCGGTTCCTAGTACTAGAAGTATGATAATTCTCCCTAGATTCTAGAGACCAACTATTGCCTATCGTGCCCACATTAACACGGTGATATTGACAGTTACAAGTAGCTTTAGAGATGATGGATTATCTTTCCTCGGTTCCTAGTACTAGAAGTATGTTAATCCTCCCTAGATTCTAGAGACCAACTATTGCCTATCGTGCCCACATTAACACGGTGATATTGACAGTTACAAGTAGTTTTAGAGATGATGGATTATCTTTCCTCGGTTCCTAGTACTAGAAGTATGCTAATCCTCCATAGATTCTAGAGACCAACTATTGCCTATCGTGCCCACATTAACACGGTGATATTGACAGTTACAAGTAGTTTTAGAGACGATGGATTATCTTTCCTCGGTTCCTAGTACTAGAAGTATGCTAATCCTCCCTAGATTCTAGAGACCAACTATTGCCTATTGTGCCCACATTAACACGGTGATATTGACAGTTACAAGTAGTTTTAGAGATGATGGATTATCTTTCCTCGGTTCCTAGTACTAGAAGTATGCTAATCCTCCATAGATTCTAGAGACCAACTATTGCCTATCGTGCCCACATTAACACGGTGATATTGACAGTTACAAGTAGTTTTAGAGACGATGGATTATCTTTCCTCGGTTCCTAGTACTAGAAGTATGCTAAACCTCCATAGATTCTAGAGACCAACTATTGCCTATCGTGCCCACATTAACACGGTGATATTGACAGTTACAAGTAGTTTTAGAGACGATGGATTATCTTTCCTCGGTTCCTAGTACTAGAAGTATGCTAATCCTCCCTAGATTCTAGAGACCAACTATTGCCTATCGTGCCCACATTAACACGGTGATATTGACAGTTACAAGTAGTTTTAGAGATGATGGATTATCTTTCCTCGGTTCCTAGTACTAGAAGTATGCTAATCCTCCATAGATCTAGAGACCAACTATTGCCTATCGTGCCCACATTAACACGGTGATATTGACAGTTACAAGTAGTTTTAGAGACGATGGATTATCTTTCCTCGGTTCCTAGTACTAGAAGTATGCTAATCCTCCCTAGATTCTAGAGACCAACTATTGCCTATCGTGCCCACATTAACACGGTGATATTGACAGTTACAAGTAGCTTTAGAGATGATGGATTATCTTTCCTCGGTTCCTAGTACTAGAAGTATGCTAATCCTCCCTAGATTCTAGAGACCAACTATTGCCTATCGTGCCCACATTAACACGGTGATATTGACAGTTACAAGTAGTTTTAGAGATGATGGATTATCTTTCCTCGGTTCCTAGTATTAGAAGTATGCTAATCCTCCCTAGATTCTAGAGACCAACTATTGCCTATTGTGCCCACATTAACACGGTGATATTGACAGTTACAAGTAGCTTTAGAGATATATTGTATAAAACTAACATACACTAGGGACAGAACAGATTTTTATACTTTAACTAGAAATAGTTAATGTCGTATTTAGATGCTCTATACAAACGTTGTTATACTTACATTTTGTCTATGTTGTGCAGCAAACAGCGGCAGATTAAAACTATTCTAAATATCACAATAAAATCAGTTTCCAAACACCATAATTGAAGCTTGGTTTTTTCAGAAGATTTTTACTGGGGAGCAACGCAGTAACGATAAAAAAAATGTATACGAATCAAATAATTCGCAGCATGTATGGAGGGGTTAAAGAGGGTAGTATACCTCTTTACGACCCCTACTTTTATTTATTACTATTTATTTGACTGTAGTTGTACTTGTTAATTGCCCTAAAACAACAACAATAATTTTACACTTTAATAACATATTTTACTTAATTATATCAAACAGTTAGACAGGTTGTAAAGTTAAAGGATTGCTTAAAATTATTAATTCTATTTGTTTTAATGTTAAAATCTTCTTTCGCATTTCATATTTCATATAAATTTGTTTGTGCGCACAATGTCTCTTACCCTATTTATACCTTTGAGATCGCGCATTTTATATAGCTATTTCGTTCAATATATCGTCTTCTTTGAACCAATTTTTTCTACCAAAAATTGTATCTTTCTTGAGTCTACGTTTGTCTCATCTACGCCCATATAATAATCGCCAAAGCTTCAAACTTTTAAATACATAATTATATATATATTCTATTCATCTACTAAATCACCAGTTTTTCATCAGCTTCAGCCAGATTAAAAAACAGAGTGCCTGGGAGCGCAAAGCATGTCGGGGTGTGGTTGTCATGGTTACCGCTGTGTGATTGGTTTATTTTGACAATACGCGTTTTTATCGAACACA